>JAPMLY010002646.1:0-45070 GCA_026401115.1 Tetraselmis chui
CGGTCTCCTCCCCCAGACCAACGCAACCTCGACACTCCACCGCATTACCAACCTCGATAAAACCACCGCAACCTCTCCCTCCGCCGTCCTAGAAGATGTACACTCTCACTTCGCCACCAAACTCAGTCGCGCCACCCCACCCGAACTACCCGTCCTCCCTTGGGAACACCCTGACAACCCCGACAACTATACCATCGAACCCCGCGGAGACCCCTCTCTCACCCTTGCCGACATGATTACCCGCGATACATTCGATTAAACCCTCAACTCGCTAGGCACATGCAAAGCCCCCGGCCCCGACGGTATCCCCAACAAAATACTCAAGTTCCTACCCCCAGAGACCCGCTCCGCCCTCTTCCCTCTCCTATCCCTCCTCGCCCGCAAATCCTACACCCCCCGTGAATGGCGCCACAGCGCAACATGCCTACTACATAAAAAAGGTGACCCCACCCTCCTTGACAACTACCGCCCCATCGCCCTCATGAATAACCTTCTTAAGGCGGCATCCCCTCACCTCTCCGTCGTGGGCGCTGGAAACCCCGTAGCCGTGCCATGCCTGGCACGGTAGGGGGCTAAGAGGGCCGACAGCTCGATCCGCGGGATCAACAACTGTCGGAAAGCCCTGTACATAGGGCTTTTGAAAAAAATAATTTCTGTGCAATACCGGCGCCAAGATCTCCCGCTCGGCCAGTCCGATATGCTTTTTCGCGTACATATACTCCTGAATACAGCCTTACTTTGAGGGGTGGGGC
Organism: Tetraselmis chui; assembly: GCA_026401115.1. Classification (NCBI taxonomy): domain Eukaryota; kingdom Viridiplantae; phylum Chlorophyta; class Chlorodendrophyceae; order Chlorodendrales; family Chlorodendraceae; genus Tetraselmis; species Tetraselmis chui. The sequence goes on from JAPMLY010002646.1 coordinate 753, forward strand.
ATGTACTACGGCATCGTTTGATGGCGAGGGGGGTACGGCCGGATCAGCGGTGGGAGGCGGGTGTTGGAGCTGGTGGTGGCCAGTCGGGAAGCAACGCCAGGAAAGGGCGCTCACTAGCCGTCGACCAGCCATGTGCCAGTCGAACCTTGCCGAGGGGTGAGGAAAGACATGGCACAAGCCAGTGGCTAGTCGCAGACGGAAGAGCGGCTGCATGAGGCGGCGGCGATCCTCAGGATTAGCCGCCGGCGGAAAGCCCTGTACGGAGGGCTTTTTTCGGAAACTAAAATAATGTCCGTACCCGGCGTCGAGCTAGTTGGGGAGCATCACCAGGGTAGGGCGCTCACTAGCGAGCCGCTACGTCGTCCAACGTCATCTCCCGGGGGAAGGAGTTAGCTGGGGCGGCAAGGAGGACGGTCGCGACGGGAGGAGCGACGCGATCTGGCGGCGCCGACCCAGAGGGTCGTCGGATCCGACTACGGTGACCTGCCCCCCCCCCCCCCCCCCCCCCCCCCCCCCCCGTCCTCTTCGACACCCACTACCCCGACAGACCTTCATAATCCTAGGATTCCTTGAGCGTGGGCCCGGGTGAGCGCGGAGGGTTTTGCTCAAGAAAAAGCTGCTCGGTGGACGCGCGATCATAGGGGGGAGGGTACGGCCACATGCCGCACCTCTTCGACACCCACTATCCCGATAGACCTTCATAATCCTAGGATTCCTTGAGCGTGGCCCCGGAAAACCCGGCACGGAGGGTTTTCTTTAATTCCGGGCGCCCGCGGCCCGCCGGATCCGGCTACGGTGACCTGCCCCCCCCCCCCCCCCCCCCCCCCCCCCCTCTTCGACACCCACTACCCCGACAGACCTTCACAATCCTAGGATTCCTTGAGCGTGGGCCCGGGTGAGCGCGGAGCCCCCCGCTCAAGAACAAGCTGCTCGGTGGACGCGCGATCATAGGGGGGAGGGTACGGCCACATGCCGGAAAACCGACAGGTACCCGGATACCTGACAAAGAAAACCGGGGAAATGAGCGGGGAAATTTCAGGCGCGGAGGCAGGTGCGCTAGTTTTTTCTATGTCTGTGTGTCTCGGTCCCCCCAACCTGTCCTCGAGGTGATGGGGGACCTTGACAAGGAGGACCGCCGCGTCGGTGGACGCGGCAAGACCTTGGGGCGGGGTTTACGGGATGGAGCGGCGGGATCGACGAGCGACCGCGCGAGGAGGGTTTTTTGCTAGCCTTTCCCCTCCTACCTTCGGCAAGACCGAAGTCACGCGGGAGCTAAATTAGGGTGGCCCGTCGTCCCTCCCGAACGCCGACCGGCCTAGGCCGGTCGGCACCCCGGTTCGGTGGGAGCGGGCCGTGCATCGTGAAGGTCGAGCAGCAGTTTAGTTTTGCATTTCTCGACAAGTGGACTTATTTTTAGATCTTTTTTTCGTGATTACAAAATCATTACGCTGGTACTGCTTAGGCGGGGGGACTGTGGCAATTACTGCGGTTGCTTACAGTTTTTTTAACTCCCGAGGAACGTCGACACACATTGCACATAGGTGTGTCGATAGGTGTACCTGGTCAAAGAGACCCGGGCCCAACTTGCTAATAAGTCCTGTATGGCGAAGTAGAGTGGCCCGAGAGACAGCAATCGGTCCAGTTTGCCGGCACATGTTGTAAACAATTTCCAATTTCTAAACTTCTTAAGCTATGGACCGCACTAATCAAAGACACAGACTCGAAATACGCCGAAACCCACGGCATTCTCAGCGACCAACAAGACGGCTTTCGACAACACCGCAGCATTCACGACGCCCTCTCCTCCATCATCATGACGATGGAGGACGCGAAACTCCACAAACAAAACATCTACGCAATGTACGCGGACTTCAAGGGCGCCTTCAACGCAGCAGACCACAACATCATGTTCAAACACATGCGACAACTCGGTATGCCCTTTACCTTTGTATACACATGCGAACACCTATACGGGGTCTCAACCACAGACTATATTACCCCACATTATGGTCCCACCCCCTCCATCGACATAAATCGGGGTACCATGCAGGGCGACACCTTCTCCCCCTTCCTATTTTCCCTATTCCTTGAACCCTTTCTCCGTTGGTTCACTGTGGGTAGCCGGGGCTATCGCCCAAGCCCCCCGCCACTAACGTCGACCCCACAGGACCCACAGCCACATACCCCGGTCACGGATTCGCCGACGACCTCAGCCTCGCCACGGGCTCGACCCCCAACATGGCCATCCAACTAAGGAAACTCTCCCTCTTCAGCGCATACACATGTATGGCCGTCAACATCCGAAAGTGCTGCATTGCCGGAGCCCTTTGGCGTACAGACAACGCCCTCTCTCTTGCCAACATCACACTCATCGCATCCCGCCTCCAATCACAAGTCATCACCATCAACTCCACCCCAGCACCCATCCCCTCCATAGGCTCCTCTTACACATACCGCGTTCTAGGGGTCGAACTCAACACTTCTTTCACCTTCACCAAACACTGGCACGAACTGAGACGCACTACCGCATCCCTTATCACCGCCCTCTCCACCTCCCTACTAACACAATCCCGCAGAATAATAGTCATCCGCGGACTACTTATCGGCAAACACTTCACCCTCCACCTCGGCCTCTTAAGCGACTCCCAACTGGACACCCTCGAAGGTCAAATATGCCGAGCTCTCCGCTTCGCCGTCTCCTCGGTACGTAACCTCCCCCGCACCGCCCTCCACCGGCCCACCTCCGACCTCGGTTACGGCCTCCCCTCCCTCAAGGCTCATGCCGTGCAACTCACAGTCTGCCACCTCCACAAAATCATGAACTCCCCTGGTTATAGAGGCTACATGGCCCGAGCACACATACGCACCATATCCACCACATACTCCCACTTGCCCACTGAGTCCATCATGTCAGGCAGGTTCTCCCCACCCACACTCAGATGCCTAGTACGTGCCCAACGCGACGCTTGCACTATGTTTCACAACATTCCTCCACTCTCCCTCACCAACCCTATTGCTTCCACAATCCGCGCCCACTTCACCCGACAAGACAACACCCTCCTCGCCTCACTCAGAGACAGAGCCACACACATCACCGACCCTCACACATACAAACATGCATACAACGAATTATCCCCCCGCAAAACACACGCTTCCCTCCTCCCCCGTCTCACTCCCCTCTGGCAAAATACCATAACCACATGGCCACAAGTCCTCCTCCGCGCCACCCCATCCTCCTTCATGCTCAAATCATGCAAATCCATCTCCAAACTCACGGGGCCCACCACCCCACTTTCAGTCCCCATTCGCCTTCTCGCCGCTGTCCTTACCGAACCCACCGATACTATCCACAACTGCCTCCCCGCCACAAGCCTCAACCCCAAACAAGCATCCCCCCCCACCACTGTCCACCCCTCTTGGATTCCCCTCCTTTCACCACAACTCCCCCGCTCCCCCCCCACCCTCTCATCCGGCATCCACATCTCTCGCACCATAAACTCCCCCCCCCCCTTCCCCCACTGCACCCACCACACACATAGACACAGAATACCTCACTCCCTCAGACCACCACTACCCCCCATGCGACGTTACGAGCATCATTTCCAAACACAAGGACACAGAATACGGCCAAACACAGTACATGGTTGAATGGGCCCCGGAACACCTCACGGAATGGGACATACAACTCCAACTCGACGACGGCTTCCGCCTAATCTCCTCCACCCCCACATCGGTATGCCTTCCCACTTCCTCCCCCGCCGTCTGCTCCATATGTCACGACTCACTGCACACAGAACCCACCTCCACATGTTGCACATGCCCGCACTTTGCCGTCCATTCCCAATGCCGCCCCGCTCAGGGTCCCGCCACATGGCAGTGCGAGTGGTGTAGTCGAGGCCAACACCACGACCTCATCCACCTCCACGAGGTCCAGTGGGCACCATGCCTACAACTACACGACACCATCAGTGAGACCCCCTCCGGCCCTACCGCCCTCACCACATTTAACTCCGGCTTTGTCCCCTCCACCACACCCATCCTGCCAAAACCCGGATCCCCTCCATGGCCGCACCCCCTAATCACATTCAACCACGACCCCATCCGCCCCGACCTCGACATGCTCCATACCGGTACAATCGCCATCAACACACACCCATCACTACACGACACCACCACACTATGCACTCCCGACGGCCGCGCGGTCACCACCCTTAACGGCCCCCGCGTCCGCCACCTATTCCAACTCTTCCGCCCCGACCTCTCGCAGCACACGTTCGAAGAGGAGGTCTACCACCTCCTCACTCGCCTAGGCTCCCGCTCAGAAATCCACTCACCCACACCCGCCACCACCACCCGTAATAGATGGGCCACTAGACGGGATCTCCTCACAGCTCTCCGCCACACATTCCACATCCAAACAGAACTCTACTACGACCCCCTCAATATGTCCCTTCACTTCCACACCTACCACTCCCTATACCCCGAAGACATAGTCTTCTCATCAAGCGGCAGCAATGCCCCTCACACGTGGCACGGCACCAACATCGCCAACCCAGAATACGACCACGAATGCATGCGCCGCGCCATGGTACACGCAATCACCACTGCACACCTCACGGCCTCTCACACACCCAGCGCAACCATCCTCATACTACCCCGATGGGAACACACACCATACCGCCACTCCAAATGCATCAACTCCCCCTACACGCACCACCTATACACCCTTCCTAACGACGCAAACACCTTCCTACCCCCCGACCAACACACATGCCACCCCACCCCTACCCCATTCGAAACACGTTGGATGGTCGATATCTACCTCGTTGCTAACCCCCTAGCCCTCACCACCCTACCCTCCCACACAGCCATGACCGCACTCCACAACACTCTCGAGTCTATCTACGACATCCACCTTCCCAACCCCACCATCACCATCCCACCTCCACACCTCATCGACACCTACTCACCTCACTCAGCAGGCACCTACCACCTCCCCCCCAACCCCACTCGCCCCCTTACCTACCCCCTCCATGAACGCATGCAACTAACATACTTCCCCACCAGAGGAATTCTTGCTTGGAACTAGCAGGACTTTGTAAACTCATACGGCTCAAAAAAGGGAGGCTCCTCCCCCCTTGAAGCAGCCGCCACCCACCCCGCCTCGGACACCCGCATCAAAATTCTGGTGACCTCTACCCCTCCCTCGCACACAATCAATCGCGCCGAATTAGGTGGCATAGACATAGGCCTCCAACTTGGCCACACCCACCTCCTTAAAGGCAGTGCGTGCTCCCTCCGCCTCATACAAGGCTACTTGAACTGCCCATCCGCTTACCGCCACAACATCCACCGCGATACACTCCTCTCCATCACACACACCCTTAAAACCCGCTGCAACGCTGGGATCCGCACACACCTCGGCAAAATTAAAGCACACAACCACTCACTAGAAAACTACCTTGCAGACACTCTAACAAACCAACTCGCGGACGGACACCCACCCGACACAACATACACCACAGGTTCAGACGAGTCGATAGGCCACTGGACCTGGCCACACACCCTCATTCCACAAACCCTATATGTACCCATACCTTACAGATACACCAACCTCAAAGCCGACGCTCACACCTACATCACCAAACACACACACACACACACACACACACACCCCTCTCACAAACATCCAAACACGGTGCCCTCCTCGCCCGCGCCGCGGAGGACGGCGCCGACTACTCTATCCACAAAAACACACCACATTCACCAACATCCAATTCACCCACAAGCAAGAATTCATGTGGGGTGTCCACAACACCCGCCTCCTCACACACAACCCCACCATGCGCTGCCCCATGTGTGGCCAATTCACTAGCAATGGCCACATGGCCGGTAACTGCCCCACCATTTCTGGCCTAAGACAAGACCGACATAACAACGCGTTGCATCTCCTCCTCTCCCTCCTGGAACGCCACAACGGACCATGACCGTGGACTTCGGACACAAACCCATCAAATAATTTACATCTTCCACACCCACACACACCCCTCTTGACTGTCACCCCCCACCCCACTCACATGCCCACCCGCTTCGTTGCTGCTGACGAAGGTCTCTCGCCCGACTCCCTAACCTCATGCCCCGCCACTCCACCCCCCCCCCCCCCCCCCCCCCCCCCCCCCCGAGATTCTCCCCCCCGCGCTACGACCCCCCGCACACAAACCCGACTTTGTCCGCCTCCTCGACCCTCGATCCGTCGGTCACAAAAACTCGTCCATTAAAAAGATTCAGATAGGCGAATGGAAATACTGCACAGACCACAACCTCTCCCAAACAGCCCATCTGACTCGTGTCAAATATACACCCCTCGCAAATGCCATCCGCGTCCGCTGGCAAGGTACAGAGGCAGACATCCTCCTCATCGTCATGAGCCGCACGGGCACGCCACACTCATCTACCATTGCAATTTTCACCTCTCTCCTCACCCTCCGCAACGACCCTCCTGACAAACTCATCTCTAAAGCACGACTCGACACATCTTGCATAGTCGCACAACTCCACACACACACACACACACTGTCCAATGGTTATACCATCTCCTACTTGTATACCGCATCAAGTCCCGCACGACCTCTCGCCGCGCCCCCGCACACTGCACCTTCACACGCCCCTTATTGCACGCAGCCATCACCTCGTCTCGCACACTCCCCGGGGGGAAGTAAAACCCCCGAACACCCCTAGCTAGAGAGGTTGGATTTAGGTGGTTAATAACGGTCTATAATCGTATCAATAGTAATATATCCAACAATCGTTTGCTTATGTATGTATGTATTTGTGTATGCATGTTTGTATGTAAGTATGTATGTAAGTATGTATGTATGTAAGTATGTATGTAAGTATGTATGTATGTATGTATATATGTATGTATGTATGTATGTATGTATGTATGTATGTATGTATGTATGTATGTATGTATGTATGTATGTATGTATGTGTGTATGTATGTATGTATGTATGTATGTATGTATGTATGTATGTATGTATGTATGTATGTATGTATGTATGTATGTATGTATGTATGTATGTATGTATGTATGTATGTATGTATGTATGTATGTATGTATGTATGTATGTATGTATGTATGTATGTGTGTATGTATGTATGTATGTGTGTATGTATGTATGTAAGTATGTATGTATGTATGTATGTGTGTATGTATGTATGTATGTATGTATGTATGTATGTATGTATGTATGTGTGTGTATGTATGTATGTATGTATGTATGTATGTATGTATGTATGTATGTATGTATGTATGTATGTATGTATGTATGTATGTATGTATGTATGTATGTATGTGTGTATGTATGTATGTATGTATGTATGTATGTATGTATGTATGTATGTATGTATGTATGTATGTATGTATGTATGTATGTATGTATGTATGTATGTATGTATATATGTATATATGTATGTATGTATATATGTATGTATGTATGTATGTATGTATGTATGTATGTATGTATGTATGTATGTATGTATGTATGTATGTATTTGTGTATGTATGTATGTATGTATGTAAGTAAGTATGTATGTATGTATGTATGTATGTATGTATGTATGTATGTATGTATGTATGTATGTATGTATGTATGTATTTGTGTATGCATGTTTGTATGTAAGTATGTATGTAAGTATGTATGTATGTATGTATGTATGTATGTATGTATGTATGTATGTATGTATGTATGTATGTATGTATGTATGTATGTATGTATGTATGTATGTATGTATGTATGTATGTATGTATGTATGTAAGTAAGTATGTATGTTTGTATGTATGTATGTGTGTATGTATGTGTATGCATGTATGTATGTATGTATGTATGTATGTATGTATGTATGTATGTATGTATGTATTTATGTTTGTCCACACATATATGTATTGTAATCAAGAAAAAAAAATATAAATAAATCCGCTTGTCAAGAATGCAATAAGCCGGGGATCTCGATCGGATATTTATTTCCGTGGTAGGCCAAAATGCCGAAATGCAGCGCGATGCATAACCTTCGCGAATTGCTCCGCTGTAATCGTTTCCGTAATTGGCTCGACAATCGTCCGTTTCGTAAGCACACACACGAATACCACCACAACATTATACCCACCGCACTCAGGAAGGTCCGTAATCATGTCAAGCGAAATGTGTTCAAATAAGGGCCTGGTCGGTACCTTGTGCGATTGAAGGAGTCCATAGGGCTTGTGTCGCGGTGCCTTGTTACGTTGGCATGTAACACATTTGCGTACATAGTGTTGTACTGTCCGACAATGTTAGGCCACCAAAACGTTCGGGTCACTGCTACCAATAGTCTAATAATACCATGATGTCCCGCGGTCGGTGCGTTGTGTAGTTCATGCAATACTCTTGATCGCAATGTAAAGACATTCGGAACATACTGTCTTGTCCCGTAGGCGTACAAGAGTCCATTCGATTGACGTACCATCCATGTAGGCAAAGATTTCCGGGTAAGCATATACTTATCCGAGTCATAAGCGATTTTGATTTCCGCATGAAGTCTAGAGTCATGATGTTACCGGGATTCCAAGAAAAAATTGCGCGTGTAACTCGCATTCTGCTTCGTCGTTGGTCCAATCGCGTAACATTTGCAGCTTATGTAATGAGTCCTTTAGGCAAAGTCGGCGAGACCCATAATCTGCATGGTTGACTGCTCCCTTCTTGTACACGATGTCCATCTGTCGCGGATAAGGCGCTGAAACTTGTAGCCATCGCACTTGTCGAGTTGACAAATCGCGCTGCCGAAAGAAGGGTCGCAACGTGTCGTGGTCCGTGATTACCGTAAATCCCGCCGCACCATGTAAGTAGCAACAGAATTTCAGTAGAGCGTCGCGAATTGCCAGTACCTTTGTTCGTGGACATGGTAATGTACCTCATGCTTGTTCACATTCGAGCATGGTACGCAACTGGTTTTAGTCCAATACCTTGGTCTTGTAATAGCACATCTCCTACTGCAAATCCAGAAGCATCCGTGTGCATAGTGTACCCTGCATTGGGAGAAATGTCAAGAATTACCAAGACATGTGCACGTACCATCGCGTCTATAATTTGCTCGAATGCTGACACGGCTTGAGGGGTCCAGCGAAATTCCGGTGTCTTCTTGGTCAGATCCGTTAACGGGGTTGCTAGGGTTACAAATTGGTTGATAAACCTCCGGTAATATCCAGCAAGCCCCGGAAATCCACGAACTTCTTTCATAGATTTCGGCCGAGGCCAATTTTGTATTGCCTCCACTTTGTCGGGGTCTATTCGGATCTGTCTAGCTTCCACCACATGTTCCAAGAAGTTGACGCTCGATCGTCCGAAGTAAAGCTGAAGTTTAGAAAACGAAATCGACTTTCGCTTTTTTGTACGGAACTTTATCGTTCGCGTAGCGATGTGCTGACGTCGGCCTGTTACGTAAACCCAGGTTTAGAAAATGAAATCGAAGTTTCATGGACACAGCTAGTACGAGTACCGGTATCCGTACCTGTACCGTACCAGTACGCGTACGAAAATATGTAGGAGTATCCAGCGCATCACCACCCGCGCGCGCACCCGGCGCGCGAATTCAAACATGACGAGCATCAGCTCAGCGGCGTTGCTGTTTTTCAAACTCGGCGAAACCCCCCGGAAGCAGTCAAACGTGCTGCCCAGTTGTCACGCACCCCCCTCGGCTTCGCAGCCGCAAACCGCTATCGTGTGCGAGTGCGTTTGCACGATGCGCCTCAACGTTGCCTCCGTGATTGCGCTGGTCGCATTTGCGGCGCTGTGCGATGGCGCCGGTGCAACTCACAACTTCGACCCCACCCACAAACGCAAACTTCTACTTCTCGTTGTTGTAGGTGCCCTGGCTATGACACTGGCAGCGGCAGCCGTTGCGTCGCGCAAGGCGAGGCAGCACGCTCAGAACATTGCAGAGCCGCGTGGCCGGAAGCGTAAGGCCGAGACCGCACAACGCAAATACTGTTGGAAGGAGGACGGTTTTGCTGGCCTCAACGCCATCAGAAATCAGCCCCCCAGCGTAGAACTAGGCAAGGTCATGCCATGGAAGCAATTCCTGAATCGCGAGTACACGAGTTACCGCCGCCGACTTTTCCGTGAGACGTTTCGAGTCCCTCCTGAGGTGTTTTGAATGATCCACGATAGAGCTGTGGCTAGCGGCAAGTGGAAAGTCGGCAATGAGGAACCATTGGGGCGGGGAGGCGGATCAGGACAACCCACCCTTTTGGCATACAAGGTATGCCGGCGCGTGCGCTGATGTGTGATGGCTATATCCTGCGTACTATGGCTGCTCCCTAGGTACATAGATATGCGTAGTGACCTCGTGTCATTGTGCTGCGCAACAGATAATGACGTTCTTGCGCATCCCGGCTATATGGATGAAGGGCGCTTCGCCGGCGGCATCAGTAAAAGCACCATGACAGTTTTCTTTCACAAATGGGCTGCATGGATGGAGGACACCTACGGCGGGGAGGTGCTCAAGTGGCCTCAGACACCTGAGGAGCTCGCTCACCTGGAAGCGCCGTTCCGCGGGTTGGGCTTCCCTGGCTGCATTGGCAGTATGGACGGCATCCATCTGGCTGTGGATGCCCTTCCTATCCTGCACATTGGAGAGAATGTCGGTAAGGAGGGCTATCCTACCGTTGTCTTCAATGTGGTGTCCAGCCACAGCCACCGGGTGTTGTCGGTGGCGGGCCCTTTCCCGGGACGATTCAATGACAAGACAACAGTCAGGAGGGATGACTTTGTGGACGCAGTGCGCAACCAACGCCTATTTACCGACTGGAAATTTCAGATGTTTGTTGACGCCGGTGCGTCGGTGTGGATTAAGGGTGCCCGGATCATGTGTGATGCCGGTTATCTGTCATGGAGGGCCACCATATGCGTCTTCGACGGCATCTGCACCGGCGTGAGGGCCATTTGGAACTCACGCGTCGGCTCAGTCCGCAAAGACATCGAAGACACATTTGGTATTATCAGACAGCGGTTTAGAATCCTAAAGAAACCGCTATTGTATAGGCCAGCAAGCAAGATAGGGATGTGTTCATATCCTATTATATGTGTTTAGATGTTGCTGCAATATGCACAACATGCTATTGGACCATGACGGCCTAGATGGCATTGGCCAGGAAGAGAGCCACTGGATAAAGAGCGATATTAGAAAAGCTGTAGTTGCTGCACGGGTCAGGAAGAGAAATTCCCATATTACCTCAGACATCGATTACTCCTCCCTTGGCAGAGCCTTCCGGTCAAACGACAACTCAGTTCATGCAGATCAAGTGCAACATGCGTGGTTGAAATACGCGCTTTGCAAACATTACATATCCCATGCAGATGCGGGCCAGACACAATGGCTAAGGACATCAGCCCAGATTAGGACTGCGGAGTCTCAGGCATCAGACGGGACAGAGTTCAATGGCTAGATGTGATTTAACAAGGGGAAATTTTAACATATGATATTATCGCCAGCAGCGCCGTCATCACTGGGTGTGGCGTCAAGGGGGGGAGGGGGCATTTCCCCCGAAAAGTAGGCCTCTAGCTGATCCATGCACGTGGCCTTGCATGCAGCTCTTGCGGGGTCATCCCCACACAGTTCCACAATTTTTGTGAGTTGTTCGAAGCGCACAGGGTCAATAACCGGCGCTCCGGCTGGTGTAAGTCCTGCTGCCGGTGGGGGTGCTTCTGACTGCAAGACAGACTTCACCAGCGAATTCAACACCTCAAGGTTGCTGCCTATCTTTTCTTCAAATCTTACAGCCGCAGTGGCCTCATTGGTAGCCACGGCCTTCTCCTGCTTGGCTGCGTCGCGGGCATCCTGCATGGAGGCCGGGTCTCCATCTTGCGGATCTGGATCAGCTCGCTCTGGGTTCAAAGCAAAGCGGGTTGTCTCCAAATCAATATACTCAGCGTGGGAGCGATCCCTCCCCTTGCCAAACAGCTCGCACACCTGCGTAGGTGTACAATAAACAAAAAATGAAATATGAGAACAAATATGTCAAATGAAATAAAACACATAAATGTTGAAACAACATCGAAGGGAGGGGGCTGTTGTCGTCACAAGCAAGCCTGCGGACGTCCAACCCTTTGGCATTTTCTCCGGATCTAAGGTGGGATTTGCCTCTTTGTATGCAAAGCGCCGCACAGCGTCATGCACAAGACCCCATCCCGAATATCCAGATCTTGGCTGCCAAAGCCCATGCTGGTCTTTGACGAGGACCTTGCGGCATGGACCCCCTTCTGCCGAGATACTGGTGGCTTGGTAGTAGTATCCAACCACAACTTTCACGTCGGGCTTCACACCGCCTTTGTATCTGCACAACAAAAAATGAACATAAACATGATTTAGTTAACATGGACAACGTATTTAAAATGTGAAAATGAGCACTGTGTGTGTGTGTGTGTGTGTGTGTGTGTGTGTGTGTGTGTGTGTGTGTGTGTGTGTGTGTGTGCAAAGGGGGGGGGGACCTTTTGTATGCACTCTTCGCCCGACGCTCTGTGGAGAGCTCTGGAGAGCTGAAGTGAGTGTCTTGAAAATGGCGCTGCCAGTGACCGTGCTCGACCAACCAGGCAACGGCCTGGGGATATTGCACGGCACCCTCTTGGCCAAGGAGCTTGTCCGACGTAGAGCTCCCCATCTTCATGGATGCTTTCCATCCAGCCATGAAAGCGGCCACCTCCTCGATCGTACTCCAATATGGGTTTGCCGGGTTACCATCGGCGGCTTTGCGCTTAGTGCCGCCGCGGCCCGCTCGCCCCCCCCGCCGAGGCGCTCGTCCTCTGCCTCGGAGAGTGGCCCCGCCCCGCCGTGCGCCACCAGTGTGCACGCCCGCTACTTCGACGTCGCCATCAATGTCCCCCTCCGGAGAGTCGGCGTCGCGGCTGCCCTCGTCCTCGACCTCTTCCGCAGAACCATCGTCGAGGTCGTCACAAGAATCGCCCATGTCCAGCTGGCGCGGATTGGGCTTCGGGCTGCTTGGCGGGCCGCCTAAAAGCCGCAGCGCGACGGCAGGATCGGCGTGAGTGGCCGGCTTGTTGACCGAGCCCGCGCCGTATTCGGCCGCGGGAAACAAGCCAGATTCCTCGGTACGCTCGGTGTTCTAGCCAAAGTCCGTGCCAGCCACGGCCTGGCTAGGTGTGGACGGGATGGCGGCGCGGGGTGGGCCGGACGGAAAGAGGGCGGCCGCCCTCTGCTCGGTTGACATCGAGCTGAGCAGTGCCAGAAGCTCTTGCGGCAGAGGATTCTCCGGCACGTTCGCCCGCTCCATTCTAGCAAGCGAGGCATGTGGACCCCTTCCACAGGTGGAGGCGTGGCTTGCGGATGTAGTCGCCTACTGGTGTTCGGGCGGTGCGGGTGGCCATGCTACCGGTCGCGCGCGCACACATGTCGTAATGTACAGCCACGACTTCGTTTGCGACTTTGTTTCGGACTTCAAAATGAAAACAAAGTCGCCCGACTTTGTTTTCATTTTGGGCTTGAAACAAAGTCCGAATCAAAGTCCGTGGCGGTACGTTTTGGGGTTGACTTTGTTTTCTAAACCCCGTACGAGGGCGAATCGACTTTTAAAATGTACGGGTTATCGGAAATAAAAAGTCGATTTCGTTTTCTACACTTGGAGAGCTTGATATGCAAATGGTGTCGCTGCAACTCTCGTAACACGAGTCGAACGCTATACATAATACATAATCCTACTGTACATGACTGAAGCCCCAAGAGGGGCGAGCACAAGTAGCTATCACTTTTCAAATCTTGGTTGTGATGAGAATATGTCCTAAGGCGTGCAATGGGGAAAGTGGTTGACGATTATGGTCCAAGGTTGTCGTCGAGAGGGTAGCGTCGATGGGTCGATTAGTGTGCGGAGATTGTTTTCCGGCGCTTGACTCACCAACTGACATCCCGTAAGAGCTTAAGTGCAGCACCGAAAGGCACGTTTACGGTTGCGCCGTGGCCATTCTACATGCATGAAGGGTATATTTAAGGGACTTTCTGGCTGTTTTTCGTTTCTCGCGGTTAACCGTTCGATATTTGTCGTTATTGGAGTACAGGTAATCGCAACATCGGGTGAAAACACACACACAGCCCCGCAGCCGCCGCACAACTGCAACAGTGGCGTACCGTGCACCGTAGCGCCCATGGCTGTGCTCAAGCCCAAGCACTGTGACGCTGTCCACCACATCGAAATATTTTGTTTCACAAGGGTATGTCCACCCCTCGACGTTGCGGAGGTAGTTACGGGTGGCAAGTGTTGGCGACATGGGGCGGCAAGTTGCGATGGGCCAGCAAGTTGCGTCTAAGTCTATCTCACAACACCTCGTCGAGAGCTACGGTAGAGCGGATAACCCTGAGCCATATGAACTCTTACACTCAGCTTGCTTTACGCGGTACGTGTGATGTGGAGTGCTATAGGCATACCGGAATTCACAACGTTGACTTTTGTTGCCGACTTTTTCAGCAGGACTGGGTATCGGTGGCTTGTTCGAGGAGGCCTCCGGTAAGTGCCGCGCAGAAGTGTGCACTCATAATGGTTCACGCTCTGAGGCTTTCACTTTATTTTTTCACGACATACGAGGGATTACTACCGCAAAGGAGTCAAAAGCACCTACAGGTGGGAGAGAGTGAGGGCTTTACGGGGTCGAGGGGAGGGGCGTTTTGGAGCGACGGCATGGAGTGGTGGCTAGCTCTAGCATTGGATATAGGCCGAACCATATAGAGTCTTTTTTATGGGGCGAGGCAGCATCATCCATGTAAACGATCTACTCTCAAGCATTTTATCATGCCCACAACTGTTTTTGCCATGCATTGCTGTGTATGGAGTTACGCCTTGCTGGAGCGCAATGTTACTTTGCAACATGTTTTGCACGCACATCATCGTTGCATCGTCGAGAGGGGGAAAGCTGTTTGTATCAGTATTGCAACGCAACATAATTTGACTGAACTGCAATCACTCTAATGCAAGTCACAACAAAGAAGCATTACATCACATCACCCAGCAAAGGAAGTGAATAGCATCAATAAGAGCGGCAGCGGGATTGCACAGCAGCGCCATCACAAGCCGCATCAGCACAAACTATATCCACATTGGCGGGCAGGAGTAACACAGCATTATCACGAACATCAACAGACATAGTAACAGCAAAAAACAGTAGCATGAGCAGAGTCTGAAGTGGCAACAACGCAGCAGTGATAGCAAGAACAAGAGCATTAGATCGGGCGCATGCAACAGATGAAATAGGAGCAACAACATAAGCACTAGCAACAATAGCAACAGTAATGAAACTGGCAATGAATGCTACAGCAACAAAATCAATAGCAACAATAGCAGCATTTAAAGCACCATCGCAAAGTCATTGCCAATGATACCCACAGCAGCAGCAGGCAACAACAGCATGACGAACGGCAGCATAAAAAGCAAAACATGGACAACAACAAAAACATGTGGAGCAGCAAGGGTTGCGCCGTCACAGCCACAAGCAACATGAAAAAGTATAAGCGACAGCAACAACACCACCATCACCAAGTAAAACAGCATCAACACTAACAGTAGCAATCAAAATAACAATGGCATTAACATCGGCATGCAACTTCAGTTGCAACTATGTAATGCGACCAAATAAAAGGAGGTTCCTGTGGATGCATGAACACATATGACAGGCAAGAAGAGAGTACCAGAAAACACAATTGTTAAAAGTCTATGAACTGGTGTCTCTAGGCACAAAATGGGAGGCGTATGCCCATCCACTCCTCCACAGTGCTCTCTATTCTATAATGTTGTGAGCTCGTCGCGCTGCTCGCTTGTCCCTTCAGCTTCGCGCCGGCTCACTCGGCGATTGAGAATCGGCTTGTGCAGCACACCCACAGAATGGGCCCGTCCACGCATAAACAGCTACGCTCTACGCCCCTAGCACCCCCACACAGCCCAGTAACAACACCTCTTCCGATTTTCCCCCCACGTCCTGGCGCGATTCGTAATAATTCAGCCACGCGTGGTTTGACTTCAGCCGTAAAATCAGCAGTAAGCGGGAGGGCGAACGACAATACCTGTCGTAGCACGTGGAGAGGCCCGTTGCCGTGCGACTCGACCTATCAAAACCACAATTCGTGTCGTCGAAACGACTACCATACCGTGCCTTAAAGCAGCTCTCACGCGCCCTCAAGCGTCCCCGAGCTTGCTGTGCACCCTCTCGCCTTGGCATTAGCTGTTGCTGTCGGCATGATCGCTCCGCCGCGAATATACCGCACATTCGCAGCCCACAGCGGCAACAGCTCAGCCCTAGCGGGCATAGACTTGACCGCGCGGCGAAAAAATGAAATGTCACCCTCGACCGTGCACATACGGTACTCTGCTACCAATTCCTCCTCATATGGCGGTTAATGCTTAGCCAGCGCCGCGCCTGAGAGTGAAAGTGGTTTCAGCGGAAAGCAAATAGAAGCCCGCATGGTATGTATCACCGACCTGCGAGAAAACTCATAATGTTACACTGTCCGACGCACACTTCACTCCGTTGGAAGCCGCACCCGACACGTGCCTCTCCCGTAACATAACTCGAGGGCGATGGGTGTAGGTTTGGACCAAGAAAATTGATATGAAGTGGGTATGTGAGGTCATGTGTCGACGGGGGTGAAATGCGCATCGGCGCGTACAAAAAACGCGCGCTTTTAGGGGGTTTGACGACGCTGTGTAAATATTAGGTAAGACATGCTCGAGGTGTTCGTCGGCCGTCTTACTATAGATCAGCACGTCGTCTAGATATAGCGACCAGAATTGGGAAGACACGGGGCCAAAACTACCACGTAGAACTTGGGAAGGCACGGGGCCAAAACTAGATTCATCGTCGCCTGGAATCAAGCAGGGGCGTTGAAGAGTCCAAAGGGTAGAACGCAGTACTCGAACAATCCGTAATGAGTTCGGAATGCTGTCTTATGTATGTCGCGCTCCTTAACTCGAACTTGGTGATAGCCCTCATACATGTCAAGGGTAGTGATATAATGAGCCCCATACAACGAGTCGAGTAATTCATCAGTCCGGGGTAACGGTGTCCGGTCTTTCCTCGTAAGGTCGAAGAGTTTCCGATAGTCTACGCACATACGCATGGCATACCATCCTTCTTGCGTAAAAATAAAATCGGGGCACCGTACGGAGATTTAGACGGACGAATCCAACCTTTTGCGATTAAATCTTGTAACGGTACCAATACCTCTCGGAGTTCTGCCGGTGACATACGGTATAATTCGCTCCTTAGGTGGTTCATCGCACTCCAAGTTAATCTCAAAATCGCACTCGCGCGTTGGCGGTAGACCGCTTGGCTCCTTAATGATGTCTGTAAGGAATCTCGCAACGAAGTCGTCCACTCGGGTTGTTGATCGCTATTGATGTCGTCGACCGCGTCCTATACTTCTCGCAGTCCAATCACGAAGGGGTCCTCTGGTTGTTGTCTAAGCAACTTTGCCATCGCATCCGCCTTCAAGTGATGTACTGCCACATATACGGTGTACTCGTCGCCAGACACCATAGCTTCGCCAGGTTTGCGGTCGCGAATCGTTTTAGAAGGCCAAGCTATATCCTGGTTGACGGCTTGTAACCAAGGTTGACCGAGGATGATGTCGAATTTATCCAATTCTGTCATAATTGCGTCCAAACGTATGTCCATGTTCCTTATTGTAAGCACAACATTCCGTAGTCGCTGGCGAGTCGTAGTTGTACTACCATCTGCCAAGTTTATCCGGAATTTTCTCTAGAAACCGTCGGAATGTGATGCTCTCGTACCCACTCAGCCTTGCAGAAATTTCCGAAGCGCACGAGTCAACCAAAATACGACATCGATTTCCGCGTAAGGTGCCTTCCAACACGAACATACTCGTTCCAGACTGGGTTGTGGATACGTGTAGCGTCGCAGGAACACTGTCCTCTAGTCGGACGTTCTTGTTCATCCACCCGTCGATCGGTTTGTCAAAGTCTCGTAACGAAAAGGGAACTACTTATGTCCGCGAACTAGATAACCCGTACGGCGTGCCGAAATGAATTCCTTCCAGGTAGCCAGCCCATACTACCCGAGAAGTTGACGTAGCGTTCGGTATTGATCCGGGTCGAACGCGAGCGCTTATTCTGTCAACGTAGCGTAGTTGACGTAGCGCTTATTCTGTCCGGAAGACTCCGTTCCAAAATGCGTAAATTTGTTTCGCTCACCTTAAATCCAGTTGTCTCCGTGAGAGCTCGTATTAATGTGCATTCCGGGGTCGCGTCTGTAATCTCATGTTCGCTACCAGGAAACCATACCATGCTAGTATCATCTTTCGTTAGTTACACTCGTCGGCTATTGGTAACAAGAGTCGTCGAGTGAGTCCGGTAGGTCTTCGGGGGGTTGTGTAGGTTCTGGGGCAGAAATCGGACCCGATCGGTGTCGTCGACGTAAATTTATGTCGTCCATCTTGGTTCAACATCTTGCCTTCTTCCATCTATTCCATCATTCGCATGGCAGGTAAACAGACTCGCTAGGTCGTCGACAAGTCGGAAATTTCGCAGCAGCTTGAACCATGGTTTTGCCCTCCATTTTAGAACCACTGTGACCGCTCTCAGGTGGGGATGAAGCAGTTTGCTCCGCAAATAGTGGCCCAATAAATCTTCTAATTCGTTAAATGGCGCATTTAGCCAAATTCTCCGTTACTTATGTAAATCTCTGTCCTGAAATGGGCGCGCCGGACAGCAAAAATCCTCCGCCACTTGAAAATTAAGGCCGTGATTATCGCTAGCTCCATCGAAATCGAAAGGTCCGTAGGTCTGAGAGTACTTTGGGAAACGCTCCCTATTCATCATCATGTCGCTAAAATCCTTGCTCCTAAAGAATGGCTTCAATGTCGTTTGAGGTAACGGGTTTCGTACTTCTTGTGTTTGGGTCCCGTCATGAGTCGTTGTAGGAGACGAAACCTCATCTTGCAGCTTGCCACGAGCTGCCGACTCAAGTCTCACTTTCCCGACGGGGCTTCCTCGTTATGTCGTTCTTCTTGTTCCTTATGTTTGAGCAGTCGATAGCGATGTGTCCCTTCTTGTGGCAAAGGAAGCACTTGCCCTCCTTCTTATATTTGTCGACCTTCTCTTGCGTCAAATCTCGTATAGCTCCCGCGGTTTCTCATCGGTCGCGCCATGCGAATCTTCCTCCGACTCATTGTCGACCTCCTCCGCTGCCTCCGAAAAGTCGCTATCCTCTTCGATGACGTTTAGCATGCCTATCGGGCGTTGGGTTGTCTCAATCTTGGTCTCAGCTGCCTCAACTTGCATGGCCGCTTGAATCGCCTCGTGTAGGGTCTTAGGGTTTTTCATGGAAATCTCCTTGTGAATCAAAGGTCTTAGACCGCGCTGGAAGTCATGTACGTTATCTTCTCCATGACGGTGAGGAAGCTCCTATAATTGTTCTCGAAAATAGTATGCATAC
This sequence comes from Tetraselmis chui, assembly GCA_026401115.1. Lineage (NCBI taxonomy): Eukaryota > Viridiplantae > Chlorophyta > Chlorodendrophyceae > Chlorodendrales > Chlorodendraceae > Tetraselmis > Tetraselmis chui. The sequence goes on from JAPMLY010002646.1 coordinate 20,235, forward strand.
TTCAGGATCGTGGTTTTCTGTCGCGCCTTGTCCAAATTCAATCTCGCTTGTTCCGCCGGTGTTCTTCCGCAGAATTCCTGAATTAAGGGTTTCTCCATATCAAAAACCCCGGAAAATCCTCCACCGACTTCATCCCCAGTCTGCGCAACTTGGGAGTACCACCACTTCCATAGTGGGCCTTCCACAAAGCCAAATACCTAGTGCACTCCTCTCTGCTCTTCAGGATTAACGTTGTGTTACCGTAGATACCCTCGTGCATGTCGGAACCAGTTTGTCAGCTCGTCGATGTTAGTCGTAGCGATGCTCTTGATCTTGGCTGGCTTGACGTCATTCGGCATCATGCTCGGCATCTCTCGCGTCCTCTCCGATCTCAATTGTTTTCCTCGAAGAAAATTCACCGTCTCTCGGCTTCTATTCACTCGTCCTTCATAATGTCTGAAACCGTTGTCGACGTGGTCACGCAATTGAAATAGCTCAATCGAATAAGTGTCAACTCGGTTACTTAGACATTGTAGCATATCGGTGACGTGTACCGACATAGGCTCCATCGTGGGACTCGATCCTTTTCGCACTACTTTTCTTCCACCATATGTCGACGTCGGTTGTGTCGGCCTAGAAGGCGCCCCCTCTTGTCGACCATCGACTTCCTCTGGTAGTCTCTCTCCTGCTCGGTTAGACATCTTCGTCTCGTTTAGTTGTTCTAGTGCCTCGGGAGAATCTATGGTACGGTACGTGTACCACAAAAACGTGTGGTACGGACCAAAAATTTAATTCATTACTTTTGAATTAGGTATCGCTGAGGAGCGCGGCGCCGCTCCGTAAGCTGTGTCGCTCGCGGGTAAAGCTCATCCACTCACCGCGAAGGTAATCTACTCAACAACTATCGACCAAAGTCGGTTCAAACTCTAATCCAAGTCTAGCGACGCCTGAATTATGTAGCCAATGGGGTATAAGCGGCGATGTGTGGCTAGGGGATAGCAATAGAGCAAAGACAAGGGTGGGACGGCGGTGTTTAGATGCGCAACGGTGGTGACATCGCTGCACTTTTTTAGTTTCTTTGCTGCGCTGCGACCGTCTCGATCTGTGCAATCGGAGGCCACGAACATGGGGACCCAGCACACCCACCAGAAATACAAAGTGAAGACCGCCTGACGATGAAACGGGCTTAACTAGCATGGACTTTGTTTTATTGTCATTTTTGGCTATTCACTCTCAATCATCGGTAACGGGCGCGGCCGTCGCGAGTCGGCGTTTCCCGTGTCGGCAAGCGCATCATTGGAAGAGGGGCTAGCCTACGGCACAAACTTTCTACGTCGGTTGTGCGTGGTTGCCGACTATCTAGAATAAGACAAGCTAAGCTAATACCGAACATTTAGAAGTGAAATGGCAATGCCTGCCTCTTACCCGAGTGGTGACTTTGTGGGAGGGGGAGACGCATCGCGCGGGGATTTAGCTTTCGCGTACAACGTCACTTTGGCGAGTGTGCCTCTTCCGCGTTCTAGCGTCCCAGCTATATATAATATGTCGTTAGACATGTAACTATTCGGACGTCATTTGCTAATCATATGAGCTATCGGGGACCATGAGTGCATGCGCTGCCTTGGTTGAAAAAGGTGGTAAGGGGGGGCAAATGTTTCGAAGATGTTGAGCCACTAAACCCCCGCCGCCACCATCTCACGTGTGACTCTCCATGATGTGTCACCTCGTATGTCACAAGAGGCAACTATTTATCACCCACAGTTGCTAATGTATTGCCAAGTCTATGTCGAACCAGCATTCTAGGCTTATCGCTGCATAGAATGTGACTGTGGACAAGCCGTAGGACGGAGAGTGCGATGTTCTAGCTTGCTGGAATAATTAAAGAAAAAAAAAACCTCAAGTAAGCATGTCGTTGACGCCCGAGACGAAGGAGCGCCCGACAGCTAACCAACACGCAACCCATCCAAACCAATCATCAGGTCACGGAGAGGCTATATTCGAGGCAAGTGATCGTTTTCCCCCGTTAGGAGCTAGAATATGACCGGTTAGAGTCTATCGTACTGAGTTCGACATAGAGCCGACTTGACCGGTATGACATCATGCCGGCATAATCTCCCCAAAACTGTCCACAACTCGTGCCCGTTCGACGCACATACCAAGCTATATATCCTAACCAGATAAATGTGCGCTGCGCCGGAGCATAGGCCCTCCACACGGCCTTTGCTTGAGAAAATACTCTCGTCGACGAGCACTTGCAGAAAAATGTCCCTCATGTTGGTCGTTTGGACGGAAATCGAACTCCAAGACCGGAGCTTCACCCGATGACCGTGATTTCTTCGAAAAAGTGTTGACCTGGACATAAGGCACAGTTTTAAACCGGCCACGCGATTCAGATCTCGGTTTGGAGGTTGTATGGAGGCTCCAAAGATTAGCCGTTTCTGTGGTACACGTACCACAAACGTGGTACGTGTACCACCAATTCTCCCGAGGCACTAGGGCTCCGAAACCACGTATGATGTGGCGGATAGCCTTCTCAAGCCAAACGCTAGCACAAATCAGTTCTAATATATTGAATTCAATTATTGCTTGATGTCAAATTCAATGCAGACGAGAGATGATAAGAGGATGTTTCACTGCTTGTACTTTAGCAGCATATGTTGTAAGTGAACAAAGGAATTGTTAAATGATTCTGTCACCTCCCTCTACTACATTTGGCTTAAATAGCTTTCTGCCCAGATAGCTTACGCCTGCTTGCCTCGCTTACGTGTCAAGCGTTAGGGCTTTCCAACCGTCGTCATCTGTCTAGAGACGCGGCTCGTCTAGCATAGAGAATCACGACGCGGCCTATTCTGCATTTGAGAACTCGCTTAGGCGCGTCATTTGGCTAGTTATTAGATTAATTGTGCGTACCTATACGTACCACAAGGTATTGGTCGTACAGTATGCATCAGAACCCTTATGAATATTGCAGTAGCAACGTACCCACGTCGTACGTCCGTCCGATGGAAAAGCACAAATTGGAATTAGTAACGAGTACATGTACAATGTCATGCAATGTACTGTTGCACGACAATACTCGTCACATATGAGGTGCTACATTGGTTAGACTAAGTTGGCAACCTTAGACTAATTGTAGAACCTTATCTCTGGATCTAATTATACAGCGTAGAGAGAATAGGTGTACGGACTAGCGTGGCGCCGAGCATATTACACACGCTCTTCTTTTGTGTAACTTGGTGGAGGGCCCATAACCTGTCGGAACCGAGAGCGGATAGTTACACGTAGGTCGTGCCAGCCCCACAGGGGGGCCGCCAATGGTGACTAGAGAAGAGAGAGGAGAGAGATTGCGGCCGGCGAAGGCACCGGCAAGCCCGGCCGACCGCCAACAATAGGGAATAGAGTACCGCTAATAGCATAACACTAAGTATTAGGATGACAAATAGCTACCTTGAACATAAGTACTAGGCAACGGGATGCTAGTGCTAACACGGACGTGACCTCTCAGTATTATGGGTGGTCAATTTGGCCCGCTAGATCTTCAATCTCATTGCACTTCGCCGCGATTTCGTTACGTTCGAGCCACCGTCGGGCTCTTCTCGAATCGGCGGTGTCGGGGTTAGCGTCCATGGCAGTGGCGCTAGCAGACTCGACATTCTCATTGTGTTTGGCGTGATTATCCATCGCACTATCCATGCACTTAATACCTCCGATCTTTTATCGCGGTCTGCTCAACGCATTGGATGCCTACCCAGTGTTAGTTGGATGCAATCACAATAATGCGGCGGCGAATTTCATTTCCCAACATATTCTAACCTCGGATTGCTCGTGGTCCCCACAGTTAAAGGAGTGCTTGTACGTTCGGGAAACGGCCTCTACCTGCTAGGCAACACCACACGCCCGAAGCGAACACCCGCTATGGTCACTTTAGTCGTAGTAAACTGTAGTGTTACCATGACTGCATATTGTGACCATGTCCTCTCGCACAGCCGTTGTGGGCACCTTAGCATGCGGAGCCTTCACGCACAACATGACCACCGTGTTCCATCGATTCCGGCGTAGATGCCGAGCTATGTTAAAGCAAGTTCCCGCGATTCTTTTCTGATGCACAAACCCTAAAACCCTTAACCTGAATGCCCTTGGCGCACACTCAAAGATATTACCTCTGCGATGTTGCACAACATGTCCATGTAGTCATGCGCGATTAACACCGTTGTGTACCTTCGCAACCGTACGTTCAGCCGCACGGCGGATGTATCCGGTGGCGTTCCCCTCACCCTCCTCACGTCGGAGGAGCCAAGTGCGTTCAAGTTCCGTGTCTTCGGTTGCACTGTCTTTCCCAAGGTAACCCACAAGCTCCGTCGCAAGCGTGAGGAGAAAACGTGCCGCGGCATCATTGTCGGCTACCCGCTTGCCGCTCCGGGATATCGCATCTACATCCCAACTTCAAGACGCACCACCACGTCAGCGCACGTTGTGTTCCGGGAGAACGTCCCAACACTCCCCCCCTCCCAAACTGTCGATTCCATGATCTCTGACAGGTCCGACACGGAAAGTGCCTACGGTCTAGTACCCCAGTCACACCCCCTTATCTCGACCCGCTTGATGTTGGCGGGCCGTTAATCTTGACCTCCGTGATGCAGCCGAGGCCCCGCCGTTGCACGAGCTTGACCGCCCGCACCGCTTGAGGTCCCACCTCATTCACTGCGGCGAACTTGTGACCCATATGTCCGACCACCCTCGCGTGTTTGTTAGCTCGTATTGCGACCCTTAGGAAGGCAAAGCCACACATGACCTTGTCGCACAACCGGACATGGCGACGTTAATTATTGCCCCCCCCCCCCCCCACCACCCAGGCACCCACCCCCGCAATCCATCTCCTTCCGGGCGCGACGACTAATGCCATTTCTCTCATGTCGGCCCGGGACTGCGTCGAGCCGACATTGTACCGTGACGCCCTCACCATTGCTCATGTGAGTTGCTACTTTGGTTTGGCTAAGTTGGCAACCTGAGACTAATAGTAGAACCTAATCGCTGGATCTAATTGTACAGCGTAGAGAAAATTGATAAGATTGCGTTAGGAACGTGGATTCTTACAATCTGGGTGTGGCGTAATTCTGGTATGTACCGCCGGTCCGGGTCTCTCTCCACGGCCATTAAGTCCCCGTCTTAAATATCCACGCCTCATGTGTTCTAGAAACAGCCTTAGAACCAGTAGCTTGTGCTGCTTGCTAACTAAAATCAAACTATTACTAGCGATACAAATTATCTGAGATTATTTCTACCGTTTATCTAACCTTGTCGCACAAGCTCTTAGAAATATCTAGAGACGAACTATCCAGAAGAGACACTGCTAGTTCAGCGACTGGAAGTCAGATTATGCCAAAGATGACAGCTTGCTTACATATGGATAAACATACACTAGAACACCTATTCAGAGGTGTCATTTCTATTCAGCGCTTGATCCGGGAAGGGTGGGTGGGTTGCGCGAGCCGAATGGGCGAGCGTAAAGCCAAAGGTGGTTGGTACTAGCTGGAGGAGCTGCTTTATAGGTAAAGCAAGTGGGCGTCCGCCGCGGACAATTTATTGCGCTTGTGACGCTTTGTCTCCGCGCGTTGCCTTATGCGGACTCAACATGGTACGTTAACCAACCGTTAAACTCCAATATTTTACCAATATAATAATTTAGCGACTAGGAGTCAAATGATGCCATCTATAGAGGCTGAAGGTCGGCAAAGGCTACTAACCCGGGAGTTTGGCGACTAGCCACTCGAAGAATAGCCTGGCCGCCGGGGTTTCGCTCATGGTGGGGTCGATGTACTTGCATGTGACGACGCCGCTGGTTTTCGACCACCCACCCATGTAGCGGATCTTGGTGAGGGGGTGCGCCGATGCCTGCGGCTGCGGACGCCGCGTCTTTCCGTAGGCTATGCGATGTCCACTTGAATTGCGTGGGGGGTGAAGCGACAATGGTGTTGCACGCCTCACGAATCCACTCGGTGATGGCCCCGGTCGTCCACGTGTGCGGATGTTCATCGGGCGTGACGGCCCAAAAGGTAGTTGGTCCGGGTCCATTGCCGAGTTGGCTGCAGTATCTGGTACGTCCCGCGGTGAACGCCTCCATGAGGTCCGCTAGTAGTGGTACTGCAATAATAGGGAGTTGTAGGAGCGGTTTGTCGGCCGCGGCCCTACGCTCGTCTCCCTTTGCTTTTCGTACAAATTACAGTATGTTACCGCCCGTTCGGTCGACCGCGATGTCGTCCGCGCGGCAAAAATAGCTGCAGTTAGTGCAAACTACGAGAAGCGCGCGGAAAGTCTTGATATGTACGAGGTTGTCTTGCTACTAGGTTAGCGCGCGGTAGTGTCGACGGGCGAAGAGTAGCATATGTTGTTCGATGGGGGCAGAGATTGGTACGCGAATGTCGGGTCGGTAATGTGTTGATGTTGCATGGCGAGTCCTCGACGTACGTCCGTTAGAAGTGATCCTAGCGCAACTGGCTCCTTCAAATGGTCGCGAAAGAACTTGTTTATTGCCGAGAAGTAGGGTTGGAGGATGTTGGCGGCGGTGGTTCCGGACCGGGCGAGCCATGTTGTAAAGCGAAGCATGCCGGTCGCGCTCGCCTCGAGTGGTGTGATTCCTTCTTCGTTGCAGAAAACAGTAAAACGGCACATACATGTGCCATAGTTGTTGTAGGTGGTGGGGCCGAGGGAGCCGGTGAGTAGGCCGAACAAGAGATCGCCCAAGTCGTCTGTCCCGACGAGTGCGCCCACGTGGTTGTGCATCGAGGCGTGCCACGGTGCGTGGGCCGTAGGTTCGACGAGTCGGTATTTCACAGCTGCGCCTTGGTGGTCGTTGTCCGCGGATGTCCGGGCGTGTAGAGGTCTTGTCGCGGACGTCCGGTTGGTCGATGTTGGGTGGAGTTTACAACGCGTTCGGTAGAGCCAAGCCGGGGCGGTACGTGGAAAGCCGTGACGCTCCAGCCGGGCGGTCCGACGCCCTCGCACGCTCCGCGGTTGCCCCAAAAAATTAAATCTTGGGAGGGGGGGGGGGGGGGGGTAATTGAAATTGAATTGAAATTGTTTACAACATGTCCCGGCAAACTAAACCGGCTGCTGTCTCACGGGCCACTCTACTTCGCCATACAAGACTTATTTGCAAGTTGGGCCCGGGTCTCTCCGACAAGGTACATTTCTTATCGACACACCTATCTGCAATGTGTGTCGACGTTCCTCGGGAGTTATATAACTGTAAGCAACCGCAGTAATTGCCACAGTCCCCCCGCCTAAGCAGTAGCATCGTAATAATTTTGTAATCGAGAAAAACAGATCTAAAAAGTAAATCCACTTGTCGAGAAATGCAAAACTAAACTGCTGCTCGACCTTCACGATGCTCGGCCCGCTCCCACCGAACCGGGGTGCCGACCGGCCGAGGCCGCTCGGCGTTCGGGAGGGACGACGGGCCAGCCTAATCTAGCTCCCGCGTCACTTTGGTCTTGCCGAAGAAAGGAGGGGAAAGGCTGGCAAAAAACCCTTCCTCGCGTGGTCGCTCGTCGATCCCGCCGCCCCATCCCGTAAGCCCCGCCAAGGTCGCCGCCACATCCGCCGACTCGACGGTCCTCCTTGTCGAGGTCCCCCGTCACCTCGAGGGCAAGTGGGGGGGACCGAGACACATAGACATAGAAAAAGTGGGCGCTCCTGCCTCCGCGCCTGAATTTTCCTCGCTCATTTCCCCGGTTTTTTCTCTATCTGGTACCCGGGTACCTGTCAGGTAGTCCGGCCTGCGTCCGTACCCCCCCCCCCCCTACGATCGCGCGTCCACCTATAGTAGAATTTATTGAGGCTGGGGCCTCCGCGCTTACCCGCCCCCCCCCGCAAGGGTCTCGTCTATCCGGTAGTGGGTATCGAGGAGGGGGGGAGGGGTCACGTCGCCGTAGTCGGATCCGTCGGGCCGCGGGTGCACGGAAATTAGTCAAAACCCTCCGTACGGGGTTTTCCGGCAGCGCCGACCCGGAGGGTCTTCGTCGCCAAATCTTGTCTCCCCGTCCGTCGCGACATGCCTCCTTGCCGCCCAAGCCCGCCCCCCCCACCTCGGGAGATGTATCTCGTCGGGGTGGCGGCTTGCTAGTGAGCGCCCTACCTTGGTGCTGCTCCCCGACAAGCTCGACGCCGGGTACGGACATTAGTTTAATTATCCAGAAAGCCCTCCGTACATGGCTTTCCGGCGGCGGCCGATCCTGAGGATCGCCTCCGCCTCACACAGCCGCTCCTCCGCTTGCGACCGGCCGCCGGCCTATGCCATGCCTTGTCTCCCCCCCTGAGAAGTGTCGACTGGCACATGGCTGGTCGGCGGCTAGCGAGCGCCCTTTCCTGGCGCTGCTTCCCGGCTGGCCACCACCAGCTCCAACACCCACCCCCCACCTTAGATCCGGCCGTACCCTCCTCGCAATCAAGAGCTCCGGAAGTACATGTCCCACCCCCTCGAGGTAAGATTGTTCTTAGTAGTATATGTACGCGAAAACACATATCGGACGGGCCGAGCGGGAGATCTCGGTGCCGGTATTGCACAGAAATTATTTTTTTCAAAAGCCCTATGTACATGGCTTTCCCGACAATTGCTGATCCCGCGGATCGAGCTGTCGGCCCTCTTAGCCCCCTACCGTGCCAGACCTGGCACGGCTACGGGGTTTCCAGCGCCCACCACGGGGAGGTGAGGGGATGCCGACGGGCATGCGAGCGAACCCCCTCCGGGGCCGCCTCCGCTGCGCCGCCGGCGGGCGCCGAGGGGGGGGGTACATTATGTGTTCGTCGGAAAGTTCGCTTAGTAGTTGGTACCATTGTTTGGCGGGCCAGTATGGCGCGATGACTTTTGCTTCCGCCCCAGATTGGCGTAACTTCTGGACGAGGTCGGGGAGGAGTGTCCAAGGTGGGTTGCACTAGTTGATCTCCGTTGTCCAATAGTTGTCGGGAAGATGAAGGCACTCCACGGCTTCGGAGGTGGGGTCTCGCAAGCGGGAGTGATAGCGGGGAAGCTGCGAGTTGCCCTACGTGGCAAACCTGTCGATGGAGGGGGGGGCCCACAAGGACTCAAGGTAAGTGAAGATGCGGGGGTTGAGCTGCAAGTCATCCCGGTCTCTTTCGCGGCTCAGTCTGTCGGCCCAAACGTTGGCCGCGGAGCGAATATATCGCGCGCGGATGCTGATGTTGTTGGTGTCGATGAGTTCCTAGAGTTTTCGAAGCTCGTTCATGATAGCCGGGGACCTCGAAGTTAGGTAACTGAGGACAACCACCATTGTTTGATTGTCTTCGTGCAGGAGGGCTTTGCGGCCGCGCAAGAGTGGTAAGAACGAAAGGACGGCGAATCGCACGGCCTTCAACTCTTTCCTGGTGATGTGATGGTGTTGGTCGGTCGCTGACCAGAAACCCCGTGCTTCCAACTGCTCGTTTAATAATGCTCCCCAGCCGTAACCTGAGCTCTCGTTGTGCAGATAGGCTGTCTCGATGGGGGAGAAGATGGAGCGGCCGTTGTTGGCGGAAAGGACTTGCGTCCACCATTAAAGGTCTCGTCTCAAATGGCAGGTGAGTCGCACCCGGCCTCCCCATCATGTGCGCGTAGCGAGGACGTCGTGCAGTTCGCGGAGGTAGAATCGGGCTGTTGGAATGGCGAGGTACATGTATTGTACTTCTCCGGCGAGCACTGCGAGCTGCCGGGCAGGTAGTCACCGTGCGTCGCGTGCATAGCGTTGTAGGAGGGTCCGGGAGTGGGTAGCGATGGCCTATATTTTCGAAGCAAGGGCTCGGAACGTAGAAGTTGTGGTGCCGATTTGGAGGCCGAGGTGCTCGCAGATTTGCGTAGGCTCCCATTGGCCTTAGTTGGGGTTGCGTCCTAGCCCGAGGCAGTCTAGAAGGAATGCGACGCGGACGCGGACGAGCTGTAACGCTGCGTCTCTGCTATCGACAAAAATAGGAAGTCGTCCATGTACGGGAGTAATCGGGCACCCCGCCATCGAGAGTTGTGTAGATAGCATTTGGACGGTGTAGGTCGCGTGGGCTGTTGGATCGTAGGTAGACGGGGGTTATGACCGGGGGGGTTGGGCAGTGGTTCGCGTAAGTGACGGATAAAAACTTCGGTAAGCCGGCAGAAATAATATCCGCTGCATTTCCAGCCCATCGGAAGACCGGCTAGTATGTACAACGTTCCGCGATAATTTACCGTAAAGAAGTCTATGTCCTCCTCCCGTATGCCTAGTGTGTAGTAGCCGTCTGCGAGGTCGAAGGACACCATCTAGTCGCCGGTCCGCGTCGGGTTCTTGAGGTGCTTGAGTATATCGTATGTTAGCTTGTGGTCCTTGCAGTACTTGTTCAGGGAGCGCAAATCGATAATTAGTCGCCATTTGGTTTCGCCCGGTTTGGGACTAAAAACATTCTGAAAACCCATTTGCTACGCAGGCCTGGCTCCCATGCGCCTGAGTGCAGGAGTCGAGGAAGCTCGGAGTCCATGAAGTCGAGTTGTTGTTGTGTTGCGTCCAACATGGAGGTGCCACTCTGGAAAGGTGGGGGCCGCCGGCCGCCGATGAAAGGTATGCGAACCCCTTGACGAATCCAGCCTAGAACTTGCTCGCTCACGCCTAATCGTTTCCACTCGGACGCTCTATTCCGCACACTGTGACGCATGAAGTTGGAACGGTCGTTGCAGGACGTGGCGCGGCGGATCACACCGTCATGCGTTTAATGTCCGGGTTCCTAGCCTTCGTGTCTCTGGTGTCGGCGTTGTCTCTCGGTGGTGGCTTTGGCTTGGGTTGGGGTCGTGGGGTCGGAGTCGGTGTTGGACGGTCGGGGGCGAGTCGGTCGGGGGTCTTGCGCGCGAAGGTAGCTCCCGCAGCGGCTTTGGCGCTAGCGAGTAGCGAACACTCGAGGGTTTTGTCGATGAACGCTCGGTGTAGGTTGTCGTACTCGGAGGATGCAACGTTCGGTCGCTGTTCAAGGAAACGCTCGTAGGCAAGTTCCACGAAAACGCGGTCCGAATCGCTCTTCTCCCGTCCGCCCTTGGTGTGTCGGATGTGAGATATCCGCACACGGGCAGCCTCCTCGAGCGCGCTGTCGGTGTGGTTGCTTTGACTCACGGTGACGACCGCCGCCGCGAATTCCGGTGAGTCCTTGGGGTAAATCTGAATGTCTTCCAGAGATGATACGCTCGCCGTGTTAGCGCAGGCGGCGTAGGCGGCGTGACACGCCGTGGCGCGGTATTCTTCGAGCGTGGCGTTGTGCCGGCGTGCGGAGAGGTGGCGGTAGGTGTCACACGTAAGCTTCCAGACATGCGGGCCATCGAGATGTCGGGGGGGGTAGCTCGAGGCCTTGAGCAATGTAGGGTCCCCAAAGCTTTGTGTCGATGTGGTAGTCCTCTGCTGGCATGGCTGCTGGGGAAACCGTCGTCGTTAGGGCCGGGGCCAGGGGTCGCACGGTGGGGTCGATCGAGGGTCGCTCGATCGGCAGCTGGGCACTACGGGCGTCGTGCTTCGCAATTCCACCCTTCGGCGTGTCGTATGCGCCGACGGGACTGGCTAGATGTGTGTTGACTTGTTCGGATGCTTGTAGTTGAGTGATGATGGTCGAGCTAAGCGTGGCCGTTAGTTCGCTAGAGGCTTGCTGAAACCGGCCATTAAGTCGCTCTTTTTATGCGGCAGCGTTAGCGAGTAAGCGTTGCTCACGTTCTTTGAATTCTATTGATGTAACAAATTCCGGCGCGTCGCGAATTTTGTTGTCGACTTGTCTGTCTATAGCCATCGTATTTTGAGAAGTATAAAGAGTCTCGGCCGTATTAGACGCGGTCGAGTGTAAGTTGTCACCTTGCGCAGCTACGAGAGCTACGATGCCCGTTGCGCGAGCCGAATGGGCGAGCGTAAAGGCAGAAGGTGGTTGCTACCAGCTAGAGGAAGCAAATGGGCGTCCGCCGCGGACAATTCATTGCGCTTGTGACGCTTTGTCTCCGCGCGTTGCCTTAGGCGGACTCAACATGGTGCGTAAACTAACCGTTAAACCCCAATATTTACCAATATAAGAATAACTCAATACTGTCCGGGGAAATCACGGCGATACAGTGGTACTGCCGTGATGACAATAAAGAGTCACTGATTATCGCTAAGATACAGATACTATTTAGAGGAAAAAATAAGGTCCTATACTAGCACTCTGATGTAAATGGGCTAGGATATGACACTCTCCTCGATGTGCCGTACTAAGGGTTTTGGTATCTTCGGGGTTCTTGCAAGCAATCGGTTGCGAAATCTGACGAAGTCAGGGGTCGTAGAAAATTCTCGATAAACATCGTCCGTTCGAAGAAATTAGGGAAATATATTTAAGTGGTCGACTCCTCGTATGGGCTCCAAAGTATCCTCGCTAGGTACGTTGAAAGGTGCCGCCGCCCAACGAATTTTGAACAAAAGTCTAGTGCCGTTGGAGTTGAAGGCCACATCGAGTATTGTGTCGACTTCAAACCGCTTCGCATCGTGCACAATCGGAATTGGCTGCGCACGGTCGGCATGTTCTGTGTCTGAATTCCTTCTTTCCAGTAGACTAGCATTTACAACATCATGAATCCGTACTCGAGGGGGTAGCTTCAGCCGAAATGCAACCGGGGAAACTTCCTCCGTAATAAGAAACGGTCCAATGTAGCGGTCGCGTAGTTTAGAACATGGCTATTGTACAAATCGTAGATTTGTCGCATTGAGCTTAACTTTGTCGCCAACAGCAAAAGGTACTGGTAACCGGTGCCGATTTGCAGCCTCTTGCATATGTGCTTGGGTTGCTTTGATTTTCTCGTAGGTAAATTTGTGCATCTCGACCCGAATCTTCACTTGCTCCGGTAAAGTACGGTTGGGCTCGTTGTCTTCAAATGTAGCCGTCGTTAGGGATGTCGGCTCGAATCCCAGTGTCGCCTTATATGGAGACAAAGTCGTCGACCTAAAAACCGGTGCGTTGATCGCGAACTCCACGTTGGCAAGGTGTTGAATCCAGTCGTCGTGCAAGGGGTGCACGTAGCAACGTATGCCCTGCGCCCATGTGTGATTCACTCGTTCGGTTTGGCCATAAGTCTGAGGATGTTAGCTCGTAGAAATGTTAAGCTTGGTGCGCCTTACCCCCTTTTGGAAAAAACATCATCACCACATGGCCACAAGTCCTCCTCCGCGCCAACCCAACCTCCATCCTCCTCAAATCCTGCAAGTCCATCTCCACACACAAGGGGACCACCACCTCCCTCTCAGTCCCCATCCGCCTTCTCGCCGCAGTCCTAACCGAACCCCTCGATACCATCCACAACCGCCTCCCCATCACACACCTCACCCCCAAACAAGTACCACCATCCACCCCTCATGGCTTTCCCTCCTTTCCCGCCACCTTCCCCGCTTCCCCGCCACCCTGTCATCAGGCATCCACACCACCCACACCAACCCCCCCCCCCCCCCCTCCCACGGCACCCACCACACACATCGAGACAGAATACATCTCTCCCATAGACCACCACTACCCTCCATGTGACGTCACACGCATCATTTCCAAACACAAGGACACAGAAAACGGCCAAACCCAGTACGTGGTAGAATGGGCCCCGGAACACCTCACGGAGTGGGACATCTAACTCCAACTCAATGACTGCTTCCGCCTCATCTCCTCCGTCCCCACATCGGTAAGCCTCCCCACCCCCTCCCCCACCACTTGCTCCATGTGCCATGCACTCCTACACACAGACCCCATCTCCACATGTAGCACGTGCCCGCACTTTGCCGTCCATTCCCACTGCCGCCCCGCTCAGGGACCCGCCATCTGGCAATGCGAATGGTGTGCCCGCGGCCAACACAACGACCTCACCCGCCTCCACGATGTCCAGTGGGCCCCTTACCTACAACTCCACGACACCATCAATGTGACCCCCTCTCGCCCCAACGCCCTCACCGCATTTAACTCAGGCTTTGTCCCCTCCATAACCCCCATCCTACCCGAGCCTTGACCCCCCCCCCCCCCCCATGGACGCACCCCCTCATCACATTCAACCACGACCCCATACACCCCGACCTCGACATGATCCCCACCGGCAAATTCACCATACACGCCATACCCAACACTGCATGACACCACCATCCTATGCACCCCCGACGGCCGCGCGGTCACTACCCTCAACGGCCCACGCCTCCGTTACCTATTTCAGCTCTTTCGGCCCGACCTCACGCAATTCTTGTTCGAAGAGGAGGTCTACCTCCTCATCACTCGCCTCGGCTCCCGTTCAGAAATCCATTCACCCACACCTGCCACCACCACACGCAACAAATGAGCAACTGAGGAGGACCTACTCACAGCACTCCTCCACACATTTCACATCCAGATAATACTCTACTCCGACCTCCTCAACAAATCACTCCACTCTCACACCTATCAATCCCTATAACCCGAAGACAAAGTCTTCTCATCCAGCGGCAGCAAGGCCCCACACACATGGCACGGCACCAACATCGCCAACCCAGAAAACGACCACATATGCATGCGCCGCGCCATGGAACACGTAATCGCCAAAGCCCACCTCACAGTCTCACACACACCCAGCGCCACCATCCTCAAACTCTCTCGATGGGAACACACACCATACCGACATTTCAAATACATCGACTCCCTATACACCCAGCACCTCTACACCCTTCCCAACGACGCAAATACATTCCTTTCCCCCGACCAACACACAGGTCACCCCCACTCGGCACACGCTGGATGGTCGACATCTACCTTATCGCCAAACCCCATCGCACTCTCCACCTTACCCTCACACACAGCCATAACCGCCCTACACAACGCACTCGAGTCAATCTACAACACCCACCTCCCCAACCCCACCATCACCATCCCACTTCCACACCTCTTAGACTCCTACTCACCCCACTCGACAAGCATCTACCATCTCCCCACCGACCCCTCCCACCCCCTCACTTATCCCAAGAACGCACGAAACTAACATACTCCCCCTCTAGAGGAAATCTTGCATAGAACTGGCAGGACTTCGTATACACATACGGCTCCAAAAAGGGAGGCTCCTCCCCCCTCGGAGCAGCCGCCACCCACACCCCGCCTCGGACTTCCGCGTCATATTT
This sequence comes from Tetraselmis chui, assembly GCA_026401115.1. NCBI lineage: Eukaryota > Viridiplantae > Chlorophyta > Chlorodendrophyceae > Chlorodendrales > Chlorodendraceae > Tetraselmis > Tetraselmis chui. The sequence continues at coordinate 35,342 of JAPMLY010002646.1, forward strand.
CTGGTGACCTCTAACCCTCCCTCTCACACCATCAACCGCGCTGAACTAGCAAGCACAGACATAGACCTCCATCTAGGCCACACCCACCTTCTTATAGATAGTGCGTGCTCCCTCCGCCTCATACAAGGCTATTTGAACTGCTTGTCTGCATACCGCCGCATCATCCACAGCGATACGCTCCTCTCCATCACTCACACCCTCAAAACCCGCTGCAACGCAGGCATCCGCACACACCTCGGCAAAATTAAAGCACACAACCATTCATTAGGCAATGACCTAGCAGATGCCTTAGCTAACTAGCCTGCAGACGGACACCCACCCGACACGACATACACCACATGTTCAGACGTGTCGATAGGCCAATGGACATGGCCATGCACCCTCATACCACAAACCCTAGAGGAACGCTACCCTAAAAATACACACACACACCTCAAAACTAACGCTCATACCCACAGCACGAGACACACCCACACACCCCTCTCACAAACATCCAAACACGGTGCCCTCCTCGCACGCGCCGCGGAGGACGGCGCCGACTTCACTTTCCACAAAAAACGTTTGACACTCAACAACATATAATTCACCCACAAGCAAGAATTTATGTGGTAATCAACAACACCCGCCTCCCCACACACAACCCCACCATGCGCTGCCCCATGTGTGGCCAGTTCACTAGCAACGGCCACATGGCCGGTAATTGCCCCAACATGTATGGCCCAAGACATGACCGCCACAACAGCACGCTACAACTCCTACTCTCCCTCTTGGAACGCCACAGCGGCGGGCGATGGGAGACCATCACTGCATACTTCGGTAACAAACCCATCAAATCATTCACATCCCCCACACCCACCATCACCCCTCTTGACTGTCACCCCCCTCACCCCACCCACATGCCCACCCGCGTTGTTGCGGCTGACGAAGGTCTCTAGCCCAACTCCCTAACCCCGTGCCCCGCCATCCTCTCCCCCGAGATCCCCCCCCCCCCCCAACCCCCCCTCGCTCCGACCCCCGGCGCACAAACCCCACGTCATCCGCCTCCTCGAACCTCGTTACATCGGTCACACAAACGGTGGCCGCCGATACTCATCAATAAAACATATTCAGATAGGGCGGGAGTGGACGCATTCCACGGACCACAATCTCCCCCACACAACCGAATTGATTCGTGCCAAATACACACCCCTCGCAAATGTCATCCGTTGCCACTAGCCAGGTACTGAAGTCGACCTCCTCCCCATCGTCATGAGCCGCACGGGTACACCGTACTCATCCACCATCGCAAGTCTCACTTCTCTACTCACCGTCCGCACTGACCCTCTTGACAAACTCATCTCCAAAGCACGACTCGACACGTCTCGCACCCTTGCACAACTCCACATTCACATTGTCCAATGGCTAGATAATCCCCTACTTGTATACCGCATCAAATCCCGCACGATCTCTCGCCGCGCCTCCACACACTGCACCTTCACACGCCCCTAATTGCACGCCGCCATCACCTCGTATCGCTCACTTCCCGGGGGGAAGTAAAACCCCCGAACACCTTTGGAGAGGTTGGATATATGTGGTTACGGTTTAGCCTTGACTTGAAAGATTCTTGTATGGCATAGTTCGGAGGGCCTAGAAACATCAACCGGCGCATAATGTAATTGGTGTAAACTAGCGCATACGGTACATGTTGTAAACAATTTCAATTTCAATTTCAATTTCAATAAGCTTGGTGCAAAAAGCCCTACATAGGGATTGCAAAAAGTCACTCATAAGCCGGGGATCGGGGGATGTCGATCGGATATCAATTTCCGTGGTAAGCCAAAATGCCGGAATACAACGCGGTTTATAACCTTCCCTAATTGCTCCACTGTGATCGTTTTTGATATTGGCTCGACAATCGTCCGTTTCGAAAGCATAGAGACGAATACCACCACAACATCATACCCATCGCACTGAGGAATGTCGGTTATCAGGTCACGCGACACGTGTTCGAAGGGCATGGTCAGTATCTCGTGCGATTGAAGGAGTCCATAGGGCTTGTGTCGCGCTGCCTTGTTACGTTGGCAAGTAACAGAGCAACGTGCATAATTTTGTAATGTCCGCTTCATGTTAGTAGGCCATCAAAACCCTCGGGTCACTGCTGCCAGTAGTCTAATAATACCATGTTGTCCCGCGGTCGGTGCGTCGTGTAGCTCGTACAGTACTCTTGATCGCAATGTAGAGACGTTCGGAACATACAATCTTGTCCCGTTGGCGTGCAAGAGTCCATTCGATTGACGTACGTACCAGCTAGGTAGGCAGAGCTTTCGGGTAAACAAGAATTTATCATAGTCATAAGCGTTTTTCATTTCCGCATGAAATCCAAAGTCATGATGTACCCGGGATTCCAAGGAAAACATTGCGCGCGTAACTCGCATTCTCCTTCGTCGTTGGTCCAATCGGGTAACAATTGCAGCTTTTGTAATGAGTCCTTCATGTCGGCGAGACAATGCATCTGCATGGTTGACTGCTCCCTTCTTCTACACAATGTCCATTTGTCGCTGATAAGGCGCAAAAACTTGTAGCCATCGCACCTCTCGAGTAGACAAATCGCGCTGCCGAAGGAAGTGTCACAAAGTGTCATGGTCCGTAATTACCGTAAATCCCGCCGCGCCATCTTAGTAGCAACCGAATTTCAGTAGAACGTCGCGAATTGCAAGTAGCTCTTGTCCGTGGACATGGTAGCGTACCGCATGCTTGCATGGTACGCAAAAGATTGTTGTCCAATACCTTGGTCTTGTAATAGCACATCTCCTACTGCAAATCAAGAAGCATCAGTGTACATAGTGTACCTTGCATTAGGAGAAGTGTCAAGAATTACCAAGACTGATGCACGTACCATCGCGTCTTTAATTTGCTCGAATGCTAATAGGGCTTGAGGGGTCCAGCGAAATTCCGGTGTCTTCTTGGTCGGATCCGTTAATGGGGTTGCAGGGGTTGCGAATTGGTTGATAAACCTCCGGTAATAACCAGCAAGTCCCAAGAATCTACGTACTTTTGTCATTGCCAATTATGTATTGCGGCGCCCGCCGGCGGCGCAGCGGCGGCGGCCCCAGAGAGGGGTGCGCTCGCATGCCCGTCGGCACCTACCTCTTCCTCCACGCGGTGGGCACTGGTAGCCATGTAGCCGTGCTAGGCCTAGCACAATAGGGGGTTAAACGAGGTACCGTCAGCTGCGATCCGCGGGATCGGCAGCTGTCGGGAAGCCCGGCACGGAGGGTTTTGGAAAAACATAATATCCGTACACCGGCACAAGGATCTCCCGCTCGGCCAGTCCGATATGTCTTTTCCGCGACTAAATACTCTCCCGACGATGGGGCGGGGGCGGCGTTTGCGAAAATTTTTTTGGCGAAGAAGGGTACGGACGGATAGGCGGAGGGACGAGGGTGTTGGAGCAGGCGGCGGACAGCTGGGAAGCAGCGCTAGGGCACGGCGCTCGCTAGCAATCGCCTGCCATGCGAGAGCCTTAAGTCTCCCCTGGGGGCGAGGCTTGATGCTACGCAAAACGGAGGTGGGTCGCAGCCGGAGGAGCGGCACGGTCTGGCGGGGGCGGTCCTTTGGATCACCCGCCGCCGGAAAAACCCGGTACGGGGGGTTTTTGAAAATATTCCCGTACCCACAATCTTTTGAAGACCGGGCACTCGATCCATGTGGTCTTCCAACCCTTTCCCTAGTCGGTACCCGGTTATCGATAGGCTGCCTCATGCAGTGTGCCTAGGGTTACCGTAACGGCACACTGCTCATAAAGGCGCCCCCCTAACAACGTAAACCACCGGGGTAGGGTAAGGACGGCCACAACGCAATTAGATAGGTATTGGAAACATACGGAACAAGGACATGGGACAGGAGAAAATCTGGCTCGGGGGCAAGAGAGCCAGCCGGACACCGTCTGCAGTCTAGTTATTTTCTCTTCTCAGCCCCCGAAGGAGGAGAGAAGAGTCGGCTAGGTGGCGCGCTGCGTCGGGAGGAGCAGCTAATACTTCGGGCGGGGTGGAGCACGGATCGAGACGGGACCGACGACGACATATGCGAGGGGGGGGGGTTCACATGCCTTTCCCCCCTGGCTCCCGTACGACCGGAGTCGCACAAGAGCCGAGGTCATGCAAGTTCGACTCGATTTGCTCAAGCTGAACAGCCTTGCTGATCAGCGACCCTGCAGCGGCTGGAGCAGGCCGCGTATCGTGGAGACTAGCTACACTTTTGTATTTCATACTATACCCAAAAAAATAGATCAAAAATTGATAAATACCTAAATACCGGTATGTTTTGGACGGTATCGTCACAACCAATGGAGAGGTTGGGATTAGTGGTTTACGGTCTACTCCGCATATAAGTCATGTTAGGCGTTGAACGGGGGGGCCCAGAGACAACAACCGGTTTATATTGGTATTGTTGTAAACAATTTCAATATTTCAATATGTATTGCCTCCACGTTGTCGGGATCCAATCGGATCTGTCCAGCTACCACCACATGTCCCACGAAGTTGACGCTCGATCGTCCGAAGTAACAAAACAAAACAAAACTGGTGCCGCTACAACTCTCGTAACACGAGTCGAATATGCTCGATGTGTTCGTCGGCCGTCTTACTACTATAGATCAGCACGTCGTCCATATATACCACGCAGAACTTGCAAAGATACGGGGCTAAAACTCGATTCATCATCGCTTGGAATCCAGCTGGAGCGTTGAAGAATCGAAAGGGTAGAACGCAGTACTCGAACAATCCGTAATGAGTTCGGAATGTTGTCTTATGTATGTCGCGCTACTTAACTCGAACTTGGTGATTGCCCTTATACATGTCCATCGTACTGAAATAGTGAGCCTCATATAGCGAGTCGAGTAATTCATTAGTCCGGGGTAACGGTGTACAATCTTTACTCGTAAGGTCGATGAGTTTCTGATAATCTACGCACATACGCATGATACCGTCTTTCTTGCGTAAAAATAAAGTCGGGGCACCGTACGGATAATTAGTCGGACGAATCCAACCTTATGCGAGTAAATCTTGTAAATGTACATGAACCTCTCGTAGTTATGCCGGTGACATACGGTATGATTCGCTCCTTAGGTGGCTCATCGCACTCCAAGATAATCTCGAAGTCACACTCGCGGGTTGGTGGTAGACCGCCAGGCTCCTTAATGATGTCCGTAAAATCGTTCAAGGAATCTCGCAACGAAGTCGTCCACACGGGTTGTTGATCGGTATTGATGTCGTCGACCGCGTCCTATACTTCTCGCAGTCCAATCACGAAGAGGACCGCTGGTTGTTACCTAAGCAGCTTTGCCATCGCATCCGCCTCCAATTGATGTACTGCCACATGTACGATGTACTCGTCGCCAGAAACCATAGCTTCGCCCGTTTTGCGGTTGCGAATCGTTTGAGTAGACTAATCAATATCCGGGTTGACGGCTTGTAACCAAGGTTGACCGAGGATGATGTCGAAATTATCCAGTTCTGTCATAATTGCGTCCAAACGTATGTCCATGGTCCCTATTGTCAACAATTCATTCCGTAGTCGTTGGCGAGTCGTAGTTGTACTACCATCTGTCATTTTTATCCGGTATTTCTCTCCAAAAACTGTCGGAATGTGATGCTCTTGTACCCACTCAGCCTTGCAGAAATTTTCAGAAGCGCACGAGTCAACCAAAATACGGCATCGATGTCCGCGTAAGGTGCCTTCCAACACGAACATACTCGTTCCAGACTGGGTTGTGGATACGTGTAGCGTCGCATGAACAATATATTCTAGTCGGACGTTCTTGTTCATTCACCCGTCGATCGGTTTTCCAAAAGTCTCGTAACGAAGAGGGAAATGCTGATCTGCACGAACTAGATAACATGTACGGCGTGCCAAAATGAACTCCTTCCAAGTAGCCCATAGTGCCCGAGAAGTTTACGTAGCGTTCGGTATCGATCCGGGTCTAACGCGAGCGACATACACGTAGCGCTTATTCTGTCCGGAAGACTCCGTTCCAAAATGCGTAAATTTGTTTCGCTCACCTTAAATCCAGTTGTCTCCGTAAGAGTTCGCACTGCTATGCGTTCCGGGGTCGCGTCTTCAATCTCATGTTTGCCACCGGGAAACCATACCATGCTAGTATCCCCTTTTGTTAGCAACACTCGTTGGCCATCGGTAACAAGAGTCGTCGAGTGAGTCCATTAGGTCCTCGGGGAGTTGTGTAGGTTCTGGGGCAGATATCGAACTCGATTGGTGTCGTCGACGTAAACTTGCGTCGTCCATCTTGTCGGTCCAACATCTTGCTTTCTTCCATATATTCCATTATTCGTAGGGCAAGTAAACACATGTTTTGTCGCCGCCAGCTCGTCGACAAGTCGGAAATTTCGCAGTTGCTTGAACCATGGTTTTGCCATTCATTTTGGAACCACGACAACCGCTCTCAAGTGGGGACGAAGCAGTTTACTCCGCAAATAGTGGCTAAAAAAGTCTTCTAATTCGTTAAATGGCGCATTTAGCCAATTTCTCCGGTACTTTTGTAAATCTCTCTCTTGACATGGGCGGGCCGGACGGCAAAACTCCTTCGCCACTTGAGAATTAAGGCCGTCATTATCGCTAGCTCCATCTAAGTCGAAAGGTCCGTAGGTCTGAGAGTACTTTAGGAAATACTCCCTATTCATCATCATGTCGCTAAAGTCCTTGCTCCTAAAGACTGGCCTCAATGTCGTTTGAGGTAACGGGTTTCGTACTTCTTCTGTCTTGGTCTCATCATGAGACGTTATAGGAGACGAAACCTCAAGCTTGCCGCAAGCTTGCCGCGAGTTGCCAACTCATGTCTCACTTTCCCGGCCGATTTTTCATCGTTACATGTCGTTCTTCTTGTTCTTTCTGTTTGGGCAGTCGATAGTGATGTGTCCCTTCTTGTGGCAAATGTAACACTTGCCCTCCTTAAATCTGTTGACCTTCTCTTGAGTGAGGCGTCGAATCTCGTACGGCTCTCACGGCTTCTCATCGGTCGCGCCATGCGAATCTTCCTACGACTCATTGTCGACCTCCTATGTTGCTTCCGAAAAGTCGCTGTCTTCTTCGATGACGTTTAGCCGGCCTGTCGAGCGTTGGGTTGTCTCAATCTTGGTCTCCGCTGCCTCCGCTCGCATGGCCGCTTGAATCGCCCCGCGTAGGGTCTTAGGGTCTTTCAGGGAAATCTCCTTACGAATCGAGGGTCGTAGACCGGGCTGGAAGTCATGTCCGTTATCTTCTTCATGACGGTGAGGAAGCTTCAATAATTGTTCTCGAAAATCGTTCGCACACTTCCGGACCGTGGGTTTCTGTCGCGCCTTGTCCAAATTCAATCTCGCTTGTTCCGCCGGTGATTTTTTCCACAGAATTCCTTAATTAAGGGGTTCTCCATCTCAAAAACTCCGGAAAATCCTCCACCGACTTCATCTCTAGTCTGCGCAACTTGGGAGTACCACCACTTCCATAGTGGGCCTTCCTAAAAGCCAGATTCGTAGTACACTTCTCTCTGCTCTTCAGGATTAACGTTGTGATACCGTAGACACCCTCGTGCATGTCGGAACCAGTTTGTCAGCTCATCAATGTTAGTGGTAGCGATGCTTGACGGGCTTGACGTCATTCGGCATTATGCTCGGTATGTCTCGCGTCCTCTCCGATCTCAATTATTCTCCTCGAAGAAAAGTCTCCGTCTCTCGGCTTATGTTTATTCGTCCTTCACAATGTCTAAAACCGTTGTCGACGTGGTCACGCAGTTGAGATAGCTCAATCGAAAAAGTGTCAACTCGGTTACTTAGACATTGTAGCATATCGGTGACGTGTACCGACATAGGCTCCATCGTGGGAGTCGATCTTTCTCGCACAACATGTCTTCCACCATTTGTCGATGTCGGTTGTGTCGGCCTAAATGGTGCCCCATCTAGTCGACCATTGACTTCTTCTAGTAGCCTCTCTCCTGCTCGGTTAGACATCTTCGTCTCGTTTAGTTGTTCTAGGGCTCCGAAACCACGTACGAGGTGCTACTTTGGTTAGGCTAAGTTGGCATATTAGACTAATAGTAGAACCTTATCTCTGGATCTAATCATACAGCGCAGAGAGAATTAATAAGATTGTCTTATGAACATGGTTTCTTACAATCTTGGTGTGGCGTAATTCATGTCTGTACCAATGTGGATCTCTCCACGGCCATTAAGTCCCCGTCTTAAATAGCCGCGCCTCAAGTGTTTGAGAAACAGCCTTAGAACATGTAGCGTATGTAGCGTATGCTGCCAACTAACAAAAACCAAACTACTACTAGCGATACAAATTATCTGAGATTATCTGTACCGTCTTTTCTAACCTTTTGGTACAAACTTTTAGAGCTATCTAGAGACGAACTATCTAGAGGAGATACTCCTAGTAACTCTCTAATGTCCAGGGGAAATACTGCGATACAATGCTACTGCCATGATGACAATAAAAGAGTCACTGAATATCGCTAAGATACACGTACTATTTAGAGGAACTAAATAATGTCACTAGCACTCAAATAAATGGGCTAGGATGTGAGAGCTCAAGCCTCCGATTGGCAAACCGAAGTGCATAATGAGTATGACTCCCTTACGGACAATGGCACGTGGGAACTTGTTGCCCTCCCCGTCAACCGCACGGTCATTTACATAACGTGGATCTACAAGATCAAGTTGGGCATGGAGGGCGAAGTATCGTGCTGTTAAGCTCGCTTCGTGGCCAAGGGATGTAGTCATATTGCAAATCTAGACTACACGGAGACCTTTTCACGGGTCATCCGCGCGGCCAGCCTCCGCATTTTCTTGGCCATTGCCGCTGCCATGGACCTCGACCTCTGTCAACTTGAATTCGACACATCGTTAATGTATTTCCCCATCAAAGAAGATGCTTACATCCGCAAGCCGCTCGGATTCATAAACGGCACGCGTAAGGTGTGCCGCCTAAAGCGTTGCCTCTACGGCTTGAAGCACACCCCCCCAACGAGTTCGACATGTTGCTCAGGGATACTGAATTATTAGCACTGATTGGCAAAAATGTGTCTTTGACCCTTGCATCTACATCTTCCGCACCGGATCCGACTTCGCCATGATTGACATGTACGTAGATGACATCCCGGCGGCGTGCAACGACACGGCGTGGTTGACCTCATTCAATGCTCGGCTTGGCGCGCGATTCAAGATCAAGGACTTGGGCGCCCTATCCCAACTCCTTGGCATGCACATCACACGCGACATGTTTTCCCGCACCATAGCTTTGGACTAGTCGAAGTACTTACGTGACATCTTGGACATGCACGGCATGACGGACTGCAAACCCTCGCCACTCCCTATGGATCCCGGCTTCGTGCCCGGCCTTGCGCGCAAAGAGTCGTTGCTCCTCACATGCGTGGCGAAGGATATCTATCCCCGCCCCTTGGGGAGCATATAGTACACGGCCGTATGTACGCGCACAGACGTTCCCACATCATTGAGCATCATTGCCTTTGCTCATGCAAATCCCACGAAGGCTCACCTCCAAGCCCTTGAGAAGGTGGTCCGCTACCTCAAAGGCACCTCCCAACTGCGCCTCATGTTGGGGCGGGGGGGGGGGGGGGGGGGGGTGATCACAGCCTCCAACTTATATGCTTCGATGACACCGATTGGGCGAATGACAAAAATGTACGCAAGTCCCGCTCGGGCTACTTGTTCAAACTCGGCCGAGGTCATGTCAGCT
>JAPMLY010002647.1:0-47769 GCA_026401115.1 Tetraselmis chui
TTTGATAATTGATGGCATTTATACTAGCAATACTGCCATCGTGTCGATGTCGATGACGCAACCCATCACATCGATGGCACCATCACGGGGTAATGACGATACTATCGACGATGCATCGATGGCTGATCCCTAGCCTTGTCTTGCACTAAGCCAGGGCCGGAGAATGTCGGTAAGAGGTTAATCTCCACTTCGGAGGTACGCTACCGCTTAATCTCCACCCGTCGAGCACAAAGCCCGGGACGGAGAGTGTCGGTCAAAGGTTAATCTCCACATCGGGGGTCCGTTACCGCTTAATCTCCACCCGTCAAGCACCAAGCGCGGCACTAAAAGTGTCGCTGAAAGAAAAATCTCCACTTCGGAGGTACGCTACCGCTTAATCTCCACCCGTCAAGCACAAAGCCCGGGACGGAGAGTGTCGCTAAAGGGTTAATCTCTAATTCGGGGGTACGCTACCACTTAATCTCCACCCGTCGAGCACAAAGCCCGACACGAAGAGTGCCGCTAAAGGGTCAGTTTCCACTTCGGAGGTACGTTGCCGCTTAATCTCCACCCGTCGATCACCAAGCCCGGCACTAAAAGTGTCGGTAAAAGGTTAATCTCCACATCGGAGGTTTACTACCGCTTAATCTCCACCCGTCGAGCACCAAGCCCGGCACGTAGAGTGTCGCTAGAGGGTTAATCTCCAATTCGGAGGTCCGCTACCGCTTAATCTCCACCCGTCGAGCACTAAGCCCGGGACGCAGAGGGTCATTAAAAGGTTAATCTCCACTTCGGAGGTACGTTACCACTTAATCTCCACCCGTCGAGCACTAAGCCCGGCACGGAGAGTGTCGCTAAAGGGTTACTCTCAACTTCGGGAGTACGTTGCCGCTTAATCTCCACCCGTCGAGCACTAAGCCAGGGACGGAGAGTGTCGCAAAAGGGTTCATCTCCACTTCGGGGGTACGCTACCGCTTAATCACCACCCGTCGAGCACAAAGCCCGGGACGACGAGTGTCGGTAAAGGGTTAATCTTCACTTCGGGGGTACGCTACCGCTTATTCTTCACCCGTCGAGCACTAAGCCCGGGCCGGAGAGTGTCGGTAAAAGGTAGCTCTTCACCTTCGGAGGTACGCTACCGCTTAATCTCCACCCGTCGAGCACCAAGCCCGGCACGGAGAGTGTCGCTAGAAGGTTAATCTCCACTTCGGAGATCCGCTACCGCTTAATCTCCACCCGTCGAGCACTAAGCCCGGCACTAAAAGTGTCGCCAAAGGGTTCATCTCCACGTCGGGGGTACGCTACCGCTTAATCTCCACCCGTCGAGCACTAAGCCCGGCACTAAAAGTGTCGCCAAAGGGTTAATCTGCACTTCGGAGGTACGCTGCCGCTTAATCTCCACCCGTCGAGCACCAATCCCGGCACGGAAAGTGTCGCAAAACGGTTAATCTCCATTTCGGGGGTACGCTACCGCTTAACCTCCACCCGTCAAGCACTAAGCTCGGCACGGAGAGTGTCGCTAAACGGTTAATCTCTACCTTCGGAGGTCCGCTACCGCTTAACCTCCACTCGTCGAGCACTTTACCCGGCACGGAGAATGTCGCTAAATGGTTGATCTTCACTAATTCGTAGGTACGCTACCGCTTAATATTAACCCGTCGAGCACTAAGCCCGGCACGACGAGCTTCGCTAAAGGGTTAATCTCCACTTCGGGAGTACGTTGCCGCTTAATCTCCACCCGTCGAGCACTAAGCCCGGCACAAAAAGTGCCGCTAAAGGGTTATTCTCAAATTCGGAGGTACGTTGCCGCTTAATCTCCACCCGTCGAGCACCAAGCCCGGCACGGAGAGTGTCGCTAGAAGGTTAATCTCCACTTCGGAGGTCCGCTTAATCTCCACCCGTCGAGCACTAAGCCCGGGACGCAGAGTGTCAGTAAAAGGGTTATCTCCACTTCGGAGGTACGTTACCGCTTAATCTCCACCCGTCGAGCACTTAGCCCGGCACGGAGAGTGTCGCTAAACGGTTGATTTTCAGTTATTCGGACGTACACTACCTTTTAATTATTCACCCGTCGAGCAATAAGCCCGGCACGACGAGTGTCGCTAAAGGGTTAATCTCCACTTCGGGAGTACGTTGCCGCTTAATCTCCACCCGTCGAGCACTAAGCCCGGCACATAGAGTGTCGCTAAAGGGTTATTCTCCACTTCGGAGGTACGATTACGCTTAATATCCACCAGTCGAGCACTAAACCCGGTACGGAGAGTGTCGCTAAGGGGTTAATCTTCACTTCGGATGTTCGCTACCGCTTATCCTCCACCCGTTATGCACTAAGGCTAGGGATCAAGTGAATTTGGTCAATGTTGATGGTAATGATATCTTGAGACGTCAATGTTGATTGTATTGATATCTTGGATTGTCGATGTTGATGGTGTTGATATATTGGGATGTTGACATCGATGGCAATCTATGCCGATATTATCGCCGATGTATCGATATTTGGGACGATATAGCGATACATCGGGCTTTGATAATCAACATTTTCCAATTGTTTGATAATTGATGGCATTTATACTAGCAATACTGCCATCGTGTCGATGTCGATGACGCAACCCATCACATCGATGGCACCATCACCGGGTAATGACGATACTATCGACGATGCATCGATGGCTGATCCCTAGCCTTGTCTTGCACTAAGCCCGGGCCGGAGAATGTCGGTAAGAGGTTAATCTCCACATCGGGGGTCCGTTACCGCTTAATCTCCACCCGTCAAGCACCAAGCGCGGCACTAAAAGTGTCGCTGAAAGGTTAATCTCCACTTCGGAGGTACGCTACCGCTTAATCTCCACCCGTCAAGCACAAAGCCCGGGACGGAGAGTGTCGCTAAAGGGTTAATCTCCAATTCGGGGGTACGCTACCACTTAATCTCCACCCGTCGAGCACAAAGCCCGACACGAAGAGTGTCGCTAAAAGGTTAATCTCCACTTCGGAGGTACGTTACCACTTAATCTCCACCCGTCGAGCACTAAGCCCGGCACGGAGAGTGTCGCTAAAGGGTTACTTTCAACTTCGGGAGTACGTTGCCGCTTAATCTCCACCCGTCGAGCACTAAGCCAGGGACGGAGAGTGTCGCTAGAGGGTTAATCTCCACTTCGGAGGTCTGCTACCGCTTAAAATCCACCCGTCGAGCACTAAGCCCGGGACGCAGAGGGTCAGTAAAAGGTTAATCTCCACTTCGGAGGTTTACTACCACTTAATCTCCACCCGTCGAGCACTAAGCCCGGCACGGAGAGTGTCGCTAAAGGGTTACTCTCAACTTCGGGAGTACGTTGCCGCTTAATCTCCACCCGTCGAGCACTAAGCCCGGTACAAAGAGTGTCGCAAAAGGGTTCATCTCCACTTCGGGGGTACGCTACCGCTTAATCTCCACCCGTCGAGCACTAAGCCAGGGACGGAGAGTGTCGGTAAAGGGTTAATCTCCACTTCGGGGGTACGCTACCGCTTAATCACCACCCGTCGAGCACAAAGCCCGGCACGACGAGTGTCGCTAAAGGGTTAATCTTCACTTCGGGAGTACGCTACCGCTTATTCTTCACCCGTCGAGCACTAAGCCCGGGCCGGAGAGTGTCGGTAAAAGGTAGCTCTTCACCTTCGGAGGTACGCTACCGCTTAATCTCCAACCGTCAAGCACAAAGCCCGGGACGGAGAGTGTCGCTAAAGGGTAAATCTCCAATTCGGGGGTACGCTACCACTTAATCTCCACCCGTCGAGCACAAAGCCCGACACAGGAGTGCCGCTAAAGGGTCAATTTCCGCCTCGGAGGTACGTTGCCGCTTAATCTCCACCCGTCGATCACCAAGCCCGGCACTAAACGTGTCGGTAAAAGGTTAATCTCCACATCGGAGGTTTGCTACCGCTTAATCTCCACCCGTCGAGCACCAAGCCCGGCACGGAGAGTGTCGCTAGAGGGTTAATCTCCAATTCGGAGGTCCGCTACCGCTTGAAATCCACCCGTCGAGCACTAAGCCCGGGACGCAGAGGGTCAGTAAAAGGTTAATCCCCACTTCGGAGGTACGTTACCACTTAATCTCCACCCGTCGAGCACTAAGCCCGGCACGGAGAGTGTCGCTAAAGGGTTACTCTCAACATCGGGAGTACGTTGCCGCTTAATCTCCACCCGTCGAGCACTAAGCCCGGCACAAAGAGTGTCGCAAAAGGGTTCATCTCCACTTCGGGGGTAAGCTCCCGCTTAATCTCCACCCGTCGAGCACCAAGCCCGGCACGGAGAGTGTCGCTAGAAGGTTAATCTCCACTTCGGAGGTCCGCTTAATCTCCACCCGTCAAGCACTAAGCCCGGGACGCAGAGTGTCAGTAAAAGGGTTATCTCCACTTCGGAGGTACGTTACCGCTTAATCTCCACCCGTCGAGCACTTAGCCCGGCACGGAGAGTGTCGCTAAACGGTTGATTTTCAGTTATTCGGACGTACACTACCTTTTAATTATTCACCCGTCGAGCAATAAGCCCGGCACGACGAGTGTCGCTAAAGGGTTAATCTCCACTTCGGGAGTACGTTGCCGCTTAATCTCCACCCGTCGAGCACTAAGCCCGGCACATAGAGTGTCGCTAAAGGGTTATTCTCCACTTCGGAGGTACGATTACGCTTAATATCCACCAGTCGAGCACTAAACCCGGTACGGAGAGTGTCGCTAAGGGGTTAATCTTCACTTCGGATGTTCGCTACCGCTTATCCTCCACCCGTTATGCACTAAGGCTAGGGATCAAGTGAATTTGGTCAATGTTGATGGTAATGATATCTTGAGACGTCAATGTTGATTGTATTGATATCTTGGATTGTCGATGTTGATGGTGTTGATATATTGGGATGTTGACATCGATGGCAATCTATGCCGATATTATCGCCGATGTATCGATATTTGGGACGATATAGCGATACATCGGGCTTTGATAATCAACATTTTCCAATTGTTTGATAATTGATGGCATTTATACTAGCAATACTGCCATCGTGTCGATGTCGATGACGCAACCCATCACATCGATGGCACCATCACCGGGTAATGACGATACTATCGACGATGCATCGATGGCTGATCCCTAGCCTTGTCTTGCACTAAGCCAGGGCCGGAGAATGTCGGTAAGAGGTTAATCTCCACATCGGGGGTCCGTTACCGCTTAATCTCCACCCGTCAAGCACCAAGCGCGGCACTAAAAGTGTCGCTGAAAGGTTAATCTCCACTTCGGAGGTACGCTACCGCTTAATCTCCACCCGTCAAGCACAAAGCCCGGGACGGAGAGTGTCGCTAAAGGGTTAATCTCCAATTCGGGGGTACGCTACCACTTAATCTCCACCCGTCGAGCACAAAGCCCGACACGAAGAGTGTCGCTAAAAGGTTAATCTCCACTTCGGAGGTACGTTACCACTTAATCTCCACCCGTCGAGCACTAAGCCCGGCACGGAGAGTGTCGCTAAAGGGTTACTTTCAACTTCGGGAGTACGTTGCCGCTTAATCTCCACCCGTCGAGCACTAAGCCAGGGACGGAGAGTGTCGCTAGAGGGTTAATCTCCACTTCGGAGGTCTGCTTCCGCTTAAAATCCACCCGTCGAGCACTAAGCCCGGGACGCAGAGGGTCAGTAAAAGGTTAATCTCCACTTCGGAGGTTTACTACCACTTAATCTCCACCCGTCGAGCACTAAGCCCGGCACGGAGAGTGTCGCTAAAGGGTTACTCTCAACTTCGGGAGTACGTTGCCGCTTAATCTCCACCCGTCGAGCACTAAGCCCGGTACAAAGAGTGTCGCAAAAGGGTTCATCTCCACTTCGGGGGTACGCTACCGCTTAATCTCCACCCGTCGAGCACTAAGCCAGGGACGGAGAGTGTCGGTAAAGGGTTAATCTCCACTTCGGGGGTACGCTACCGCTTAATCACCACCCGTCGAGCACAAAGCCCGGCACGACGAGTGTCGCTAAAGGGTTAATCTTCACTTCGGGAGTACGCTACCGCTTATTCTTCACCCGTCGAGCACTAAGCCCGGGCCGGAGAGTGTCGGTAAAAGGTAGCTCTTCACCTTCGGAGGTACGCTACCGCTTAATCTCCACCCGTCAAGCACAAAGCCCGGGACGGAGAGTGTCGCTAAAGGGTAAATCTCCAATTCGGGGGTACGCTACCACTTAATCTCCACCCGTCGAGCACAAAGCCCGACACAGGAGTGCCGCTAAAGGGTCAATTTCCGCCTCGGAGGTACGTTGCCGCTTAATCTCCACCCGTCGATCACCAAGCCCGGCACTAAAAGTGTCGGTAAAAGGTTAATCTCCACATCGGAGGTTTGCTACCGCTTAATCTCCACCCGTCGAGCACCAAGCCCGGCACGGAGAGTGTCGCTAGAGGGTTAATCTCCAATTCGGAGGTCCGCTACCGCTTGAAATCCACCCGTCGAGCACTAAGCCCGGGACGCAGAGGGTCAGTAAAAGGTTAATCCCCACTTCGGAGGTACGTTACCACTTAATCTCCACCCGTCGAGCACTAAGCCCGGCACGGAGAGTGTCGCTAAAGGGTTACTCTCAACATCGGGAGTACGTTGCCGCTTAATCTCCACCCGTCGAGCACTAAGCCCGGCACAAAGAGTGTCGCAAAAGGGTTCATCTCCACTTCGGGGGTAAGCTCCCGCTTAATCTCCACCCGTCGAGCACTAAGCCAGGGACGGAGAGTGTCGGTAAAGGGTTAATCTCCACTTCGGGGGTACGCTACCGCTTAATCACCACCCGTCGAGCACAAAGCCCGGCACGACGAGTGTCGCTAAAGGGTTAATCTTCACTTCGGGAGTACGCTACCGCTTATTCTTCACCCGTCGAGCACTAAGCCCGGGCCGGAGAGTGTCGGTAAAAGGAAGCTCTTCACCTTCGGAGGTACGCTACCGCTTAATCTCCACCCGTCGAGCACCAAGCCCGGCACGGAGAGTGTCGCTAGAAGGTTAATCTCCACTTCGGAGATCCGCTACCGCTTAATCTCCACCCGTCGAGCACTAAGCCCGGCACTAAAAGTGTCGCCAAAGGGTTCATCTCCACTTCGGGGGTACGCTACCGCTTAATCTCCACCCGTCGAGCACTAAGCCCGGCACGAAGAGTGTCGCTGAAGGGTTAATCTCCACTTCGGGGGTACGCTGCCGCTTAATCTCCACCCGTCGAGCACCAATCCCGGCACGGAAAGTGTCGCAAAACGGTTAATCTCTACCTTCGGAGGTCCGCTACCGCTTAACCTCCACCCGTCGAGCACTTTACCCGGCACGGAGAATGTCGCTAAATGGTTGATCTTCACTAATTCGTAGGTACGCTACCGCTTAATATTAACCCGTCGAGCACTAAGCCCGGCACGACGAGCTTCGCTAAAGGGTTAATCTCCACTTCGGGAGTACGTTGCCGCTTAATCTCCACCCGTCGAGCACTAAGCCCGGCACAAAAAGTGCCGCTAAAGGGTTATTCTCAAATTCGGAGGTACGCTACCGCTTAATCTCCACCCGTCGAGCACCAAGCCCGGCACGGAGAGTGTCGCTAGAAGGTTAATCTCCACTTCGGAGGTCCGCTTAATCTCCACCCGTCAAGCACTAAGCCCGGGACGCAGAGTGTCAGTAAAAGGGTTATCTCCACTTCGGAGGTACGTTACCGCTTAATCTCCACCCGTCGAGCACTTAGCCCGGCACGGAGAGTGTCGCTAAACGGTTGATTTTCAGTTATTCGGAGGTACACTACCTTTTAATTATTCACCCGTCGAGCAATAAGCCCGGCACGACGAGTGTCGCTAAAGGGTTAATCTCCACTTCGGGAGTACGTTGCCGCTTAATCTCCACCCGTCGAGCACTAAGCCCGGCACATAAAGTGTCGCTAAAGGGTTATTCTCCACTTCGGAGGTACGATTACGCTTAATATCCACCAGTCGAGCACTAAACCCGGTACGGAGAGTGTCGCTAAGGGGTTAATCTTCACTTCGGATGTTCGCTACCGCTTATCCTCCACCCGTTATGCACTAAGGCTAGGGATCAAGTGAATTTGGTCAATGTTGATGGTAATGATATCTTGAGACGTCAATGTTGATTGTATTGATATCTTGGATTGTCGATGTTGATGGTGTTGATATATTGGGATGTTGACATCGATGGCAATCTATGCCGATATTATCGCCGATGTATCGATATTTGGGACGATATAGCGATACATCGGGCTTTGATAATCAACATTTTCCATTTTTTTGATAATTGATGGCATTTATACTAGCAATACTGCCATCGTGTCGATGTCGATGACGCAACCCATCACATCGATGGCACCATCACGGGGTAATGACGATACTATCGACGATGCATCGATGGCTGATCCCTAGCCTTGTCTTGCACTAAGCCAGGGCCGGAGAATGTCGGTAAGAGGTTAATCTCCACTTCGGAGGTACGCTACCGCTTAATCTCCACCCGTCGAGCACAAAGCCCGGGACGGAGAGTGTCGGTCAAAGGTTAATCTCCACATCGGGGGTCCGTTACCGCTTAATCTCCACCCGTCAAGCACCAAGCGCGGCACTAAAAGTGTCGCTGAAAGAAAAATCTCCACTTCGGAGGTACGCTACCGCTTAATCTCCACCCGTCAAGCACAAAGCCCGGGACGGAGAGTGTCGCTAAAGGGTTAATCTCTAATTCGGGGGTACGCTACCACTTAATCTCCACCCGTCGAGCACAAAGCCCGACACGAAGAGTGTCGCTAAAGGGTCAGTTTCCACTTCGGAGGTACGTTGCCGCTTAATCTCCACCCGTCGATCACCAAGCCCGGCACTAAAAGTGTCGGTAAAAGGTTAATCTCCACATCGGAGGTTTACTACCGCTTAATCTCCACCCGTCGAGCACCAAGCCCGGCACGTAGAGTGTCGCTAGAGGGTTAATCTCCAATTCGGAGGTCCGCTACCGCTTAATCTCCACCCGTCGAGCACTAAGCCCGGGACGCAGAGGGTTATTAAAAGGTTAATCTCCACTTCGGAGGTACGTTACCACTTAATCTCCACCCGTCGAGCACTAAGCCCGGCACGGAGAGTGTCGCTAAAGGGTTACTCTCAACTTCGGGAGTACGTTGCCGCTTAATCTCCACCCGTCGAGCACTAAGCCAGGGACGGAGAGTGTCGCAAAAGGGTTCATCTCCACTTCGGGGGTACGCTACCGCTTAATCAACACCCGTCGAGCACAAAGCCCGGGACGACGAGTGTCGGTAAAGGGTTAATCTTCACTTCGGGGGTACGCTACCGCTTATTCTTCACCCGTCGAGCACTAAGCCCGGGCCGGAGAGTGTCGGTAAAAGGTAGCTCTTCACCTTCGGAGGTACGCTACCGCTTAATCTCCACCCGTCGAGCACCAAGCCCGGCACGGAGAGTGTCGCTAGAAGGTTAATCTCCACTTCGGAGATCCGCTACCGCTTAATCTCCACCCGTCGAGCACTAAGCCCGGCACTAAAAGTGTCGCCAAAGGGTTCATCTCCACGTCGGGGGTACGCTACCGCTTAATCTCCACCCGTCGAGCACTAAGCCCGGCACTAAAAGTGTCGCCAAAGGGTTAATCTCCACTTCGGAGGTACGCTGCCGCTTAATCTCCACCCGTCGAGCACCAATCCCGGCACGGAAAGTGTCGCAAAACGGTTAATCTCCATTTCGGGGGTACGCTACCGCTTAACCTCCACCCGTCAAGCACTAAGCTCGGCACGGAGAGTGTCGCTAAACGGTTAATCTCTACCTTCGGAGGTCCGCTACCGCTTAACCTCCACTCGTCGAGCACTTTACCCGGCACGGAGAATGTCGCTAAATGGTTGATCTTCACTAATTCGTAGGTACGCTACCGCTTAATATTAACCCGTCGAGCACTAAGCCCGGCACGACGAGCTTCGCTAAAGGGTTAATCTCCACTTCGGGAGTACGTTGCCGCTTAATCTCCACCCGTCGAGCACTAAGCCCGGCACAAAAAGTGCCGCTAAAGGGTTATTCTCAAATTCGGAGGTACGTTGCCGCTTAATCTCCACCCGTCGAGCACCAAGCCCGGCACGGAGAGTGTCGCTAGAAGGTTAATCTCCACTTCGGAGGTCCGCTTAATCTCCACCCGTCGAGCACTAAGCCCGGGACGCAGAGTGTCAGTAAAAGGGTTATCTCCACTTCGGAGGTACGTTACCGCTTAATCTCCACCCGTCGAGCACTTAGCCCGGCACGGAGAGTGTCGCTAAACGGTTGATTTTCAGTTATTCGGACGTACACTACCTTTTAATTATTCACCCGTCGAGCAATAAGCCCGGCACGACGAGTGTCGCTAAAGGGTTAATCTCCACTTCGGGAGTACGTTGCCGCTTAATCTCCACCCGTCGAGCACTAAGCCCGGCACATAGAGTGTCGCTAAAGGGTTATTCTCCACTTCGGAGGTACGATTACGCTTAATATCCACCAGTCGAGCACTAAACCCGGTACGGAGAGTGTCGCTAAGGGGTTAATCTTCACTTCGGATGTTCGCTACCGCTTATCCTCCACCCGTTATGCACTAAGGCTAGGGATCAAGTGAATTTGGTCAATGTTGATGGTAATGATATCTTGAGACGTCAATGTTGATTGTATTGATATCTTGGATTGTCGATGTTGATGGTGTTGATATATTGGGATGTTGACATCGATGGCAATCTATGCCGATATTATCGCCGATGTATCGATATTTGGGACGATATAGCGATACATCGGGCTTTGATAATCAACATTTTCCAATTGTTTGATAATTGATGGCATTTATACTAGCAATACTGCCATCGTGTCGATGTCGATGACGCAACCCATCACATCGATGGCACCATCACCGGGTAATGACGATACTATCGACGATGCATCGATGGCTGATCCCTAGCCTTGTCTTGCACTAAGCCAGGGCCGGAGAATGTCGGTAAGAGGTTAATCTCCACTTCGGAGGTACGCTACCGCTTAATCTCCACCCGTCGAGCACAAAGCCCGGGACGGAGAGTGTCGGTCAAAGGTTAATCTCCACATCGGGGGTCCGTTACCGCTTAATCTCCACACGTCAAGCACCAAGCGCGGCACTAAAAGTGTCGCTGAAAGGTTAATCTCCACTTCGGAGGTACGCTACCGCTTAATCTCCACCCGTCAAGCACAAAGCCCGGGACGGAGAGTGTCGCTAAAGGGTTAATCTCCAATTCGGGGGTACGCTACCACTTAATCTCCACCCGTCGAGCACAAAGCCCGACACGAAGAGTGTCGCTAAAGGGTCAGTTTCCGCTTCGGAGGTACGTTGCCGCTTAATCTCCACCCGTCGAGCACTAAGCCCGGGACGCAGAGGGTGAGTAAAAGGTTAATCTCCACTTCGGAGGTACGTTACCACTTAATCTCCACCCGTCGAGCACTAAGCCCGGCACGGAGAGTGTCGCTAAAGGGTAACTCTCAACTTCGGGAGTACGTTGCCGCTTAATCTCCACCCGTCGAGCACTAAGCCCGGCACAAAGAGTGTCGCAAAAGGGTTCATCTCCACTTCGGGGGTACGCTACCGCTTAATCTCCACCCGTCGAGCACTAAGCCAGGGACGGAGAGTGTCGGTAAAGGGTTAATCTCCACTTCGGGGGTACGCTACCGCTTAATCACCACCCGTCGAGCACAAAGCCCGGCACGACGAGTGTCGCTAAAGGGTTTATCTTCACTTCGGGAGTACGCTACCGCTTATTCTTCACCCGTCGAGCACTAAGCCCGGGCCGGAGAGTGTCGGTAAAAGGTAGCTCTTCACCTTCGGAGGTACGCTACCGCTTAATCTCCACCCGTCGAGCACCAAGCCCGGGACGCAGAGTGTCGCTAGAAGGTTAATCTCCACTTCGGAGATCCGCTACCGCTTAATCTCCACCCGTCGAGCACTAAGCCCGGCACTAAAAGTGTCGCCAAAGGGTTCATCTCCACTTCGGGGGTACGCTACCGCTTAATCTCCACCCGTCGAGCACTAAGCCCGGCACGAAGAGTGTCGCTGAAGGGTTAATCTCCACTTCGGGGGTACGTTGCCGCTTAATCTCCACCCGTCGAGCACCAATCCCGGCACGGAAAAGTGTCGCAAAACGGTTAATCTCCCCTTCGGGGGTACGCTACCGCTTAACCTCCACCCGTCAAGCACTAAGCTCGGCACGGAGAGTGTCGCTAAACGGTTAATCTCTACCTTCGGAGGTCCGCTACCGCTTAACCTCCACTCGTCGAGCACTTTACCCGGCACGGAGAATGTCGCTAAATGGTTGATCTTCACTAATTCGTAGGTACGCTACCGCTTAATATTAACCCGTCGAGCACTAAGCCCGGCACGACGAGCTTCGCTAAAGGGTTAATCTCCACTTCGGGAGTACGTTGCCGCTTAATCTCCACCCGTCGAGCACTAAGCCCGGCACAAAAAGTGCCGCTAAAGGGTTATTCTCAAATTCGGAGGTACGTTGCCGCTTAATCTCCACCAGTCGAGCACCAAGCCCGGCACGGAGAGTGTCGCTAGAAGGTTAATCTCCACTTCGGAGGTCCGCTTAATCTCCACCCGTCAAGCACTAAGCCCGGGACGCAGAGTGTCAGTAAAAGGGTTATCTCCACTTCGGAGGTACGTTACCGCTTAATCTCCACCCGTCGAGCACTTAGCCCGGCACGGAGAGTGTCGCTAAACGGTTGATTTTCAGTTATTCGGAGGTACACTACCTTTTAATTATTCACCCGTCGAGCAATAAGCCCGGCACGACGAGTGTCGCTAAAGGGTTAATCTCCACTTCGGGAGTACGTTGCCGCTTAATCTCCACCCGTCGAGCACTAAGCCCGGCACATAGAGTGTCGCTAAAGGGTTATTCTCAAATTCGGAGGTACGTTGCCGCTTAATCTCCACCCGTCGAGCACCAAGCCCGGCACGGAGAGTGTCGCTAGAAGGTTAATCTCCACTTCGGAGGTCCGCTTAATCTCCGCCCGTCAAGCACTAAGCCCGGGACGCAGAGTGTCAGTTAAAGGGTTATCTCCACTTCGGAGGTACGTTACCACTTAATCTCCACCCGTCGAGCACTTAGCCCGGCACGGAGAGTGTCGCTAAACGGTTGATTTTCAGTTATTCGGAGGTACACTACCTTTTATTTATTCACCCGTCGAGCAATAAGCCCGGCACGACGATTGTCGCTAAAGGGTTAATCTCCACTTCGGGAGTACGTTGCCGCTTAATCTCCACCCGTCGAGCACTAAGCCCGGCACAAAAAGTGCCGCTAAAGGGTTATTCTCAAATTCGGAGGTACGTTGCCGCTTAATCTCCACCCGTCGAGCACCAAGCCCGGCACGGAGAGTGTCGCTAGAAGGTTAATCTCCACTTCGGAGGTCCGCTTAATCTCCACCCGTCAAGCACTAAGCCCGGGACGCAGAGTGTCAGTAAAAGGGTTATCTCCACTTCGGAGGTACGTTACCGCTTAATCTCCACCCGTCGAGCACTTAGCCCGGCACGGAGAGTGTCGCTAAACGGTTGATTTTCAGTTATTCGGAGGTACACTATTTTTATTTATTCACCCGTCGAGCAATAAGCCCGGCACGACGAGTGTCGCTAAAGGGTTAATCTCCACTTCGGGAGTACGTTGCCGCTTAATCTCCACCCGTCGAGCACTAAGCCCGGCACATAGAGTGTCGCTAAAGGGTTATTCTCAAATTCGGAGGTACGTTGCCGCTTAATCTCCACCCGTCGAGCACCAAGCCCGGCACGGAGAGTGTCGCTAGAAGGTTAATCTCCACTTCGGAGGTCCGCTTAATCTCCGCCCGTCAAGCACTAAGCCCGGGACGCAGAGTGTCAGTAAAAGGGTTATCTCCACTTCGGAGGTACGTTACCGCTTAATCTCCACCCGTCGAGCACTTAGCCCGGCACGGAGAGTGTCGCTAAACGGTTGATTTTCAGTTATTCGGAGGTACACTACCTTTTAATTATTCACCCGTCGAGCAATAAGCCCGGCACGACGAGTGTCGCTAAAGGGTTAATCTCCACTTCGGAGGTACGATTACGCTTAATATCCACCAGTCGAGCACTAAACCCGGTACGGAGAGTGTCGCTAAGGGGTTAATCTTCCCTTCGGATGTTCGCTACCGCTTATCCTCCACCCGTTATGCACTAAGGCTAGGGATCAAGTGAATTTGGTCAATGTTGATGGTAATGATATCTTGAGACGTCGATGTTGATTGTATTGATATCTTGGATTGTCGATGTTGATGGTGTTGATATATTGGGATGTTGACATCGATGGCAATCTATGCCGATTTTATCGCCGATGTATCGATATTTGGGACGATATAGCGATACATCGGGCTTTGATAATCAACATTTTCCAATTGTTTGATAATTGATGGCATTTATACTAGCAATACTGCCATCGTGTCGATGTCGATGACGCAACCCATCACATCGATGGCACCATCACGGGGTAATGATGATACTATCGACGATGCATAGATGGCTGATCCCTAGCCTTGTCTTGCACAAAGCCAGGGCCGGAGAATGTCGGTAAGAGGTTAATCTCCACTTCGGAGGTACGCTACCGCTTAACCTCCACCCGTCGAGCACAAAGCCCGGGACGGAGAGTGTCGGTCAAAGGTTAATCTCCACATCGGGGGTCCGTTACCGCTGAATCTCCACCCGTCAAGCACCAAGCGCGGCACTAAAAGTGTCGCTGAAAGATAAACCTCCACTTCGGAGGTACGCTACCGCTTAATCTCCACCCGTCGAGCACCAAGCCCGGCACGGAGAGTGTCGCTAGAGGGTTAATCTCCACTTCGGAGGTCCGCTACCGCTTAAAATCCACCCGTCGAGCACTAAGCCCGGGACGCAGAGGGTCAGTAAAAGGTTAATCTCCACTTCGGAGGTACGTTACCACTTAATCTCCACCCGTCGAGCACTAAGCCCGGCACGGAGAGTGTCGCTAAAGGGTTACTCTCAACTTCGGGAGTACGTTGCCGCTTAATCTCAACCCGTCGAGCACTAAGCCCGGCACAAAGAGTGTCGCAAAAGGGTTCATCTCCACTTCGGGGGTACGCTACCGCTTAATCTCCACCCGTCGAGCACTAAGCCAGGGACGGAGAGTGTCGGTAAAGGGTTAATCTCCACTTCGGGGGTACGCTACCGCTTAATCACCACCCGTCGAGCACAAAGCCCGGCACGGAGAGTGTCGCTAAAGGGTTAATCTTCACTTCGGGGGTACGCTGCCGCTTAATCTCCACCCGTCGAGCACCAAGCCCGGGCCGGAGAGTGTCGGTAAAAGGTAACTCTTCACCTTCGGAGGTACGCAACCGCTCAATCACCACCCGTCGAGCACAAAGCCCGGCACGACGAGTGTCGCTAAAGGGTTCATCTTCACTTCGGGAGTACGCTACCGCTTATTCTTCACCCGTCGAGCACTAAGCCCGGGCCGGAGAGTGTCGGTAAAAGGTAACTCTTCACCTTCGGAGGTACGCTACCGCTTAAACTCCACCCGTCGAGCACCAAGCCCGGCACGGAGAGTGTCGCTAGAAGGTTAATCTCCACTTCGGAGATCCGCTACCGCTTAATCTCCACCCGTCGAGCACTAAGCCCGGCACTAAAAGTGTCGCCAAAGGGTTCATCTCCACTTCGGGGGTACGCTACCGCTTAATCTCCACCCGTCGAGCACTAAGCCCGGCACGAAGAGTGTCGCTAAAGGGTTAATCTCCACTTCGGAGGTACGCTGCCGCTTAATCTCCACCCGTCGAGCACCAATCCCGGCACGGAAAGTGTCGCAAAACGGTTAATCTCCATTTCGGGGATACGCTACCGCTTAACCTCCACCCGTCAAGCACTAAGCTCGGCACGGAGAGTGTCGCTAAACGGTTAATCTCTACCTTCGGAGGTCCGCTACCGCTTAACCTCCTCTCGTCGAGCACTTTACCCGGCACGGAGAATGTCGCTAGATGGTTGAGCTTCACTAATTCGTAGGTACGCCATGGGATCTTGAAAAATGCAGGAAAATGGGAAACTTGGGGACGCCAAGTACTATAATCAACATAACGCCTAGCTGTCACTTCTACACTCGACAAACATTCGTAATGTACGCCATCCGCCCCAGAAAGGGCGCCAAAGACAGATTGTTACCCGTCGGAGCATATTGTATGGGATATTCTATCAACTACTATTTACCTATTATTACCATATTATCCCGTACTAGCCTGATTATAGTACTTATTAAATGTATCTATTGCGGCTAGTGATCGTGGTCAGCGCTCCACGACTGATGTACATCAGTCATCGCGGATAGCAGCTTCTTTTGTGTATTCGCTTCCCGTCTCTCATCTCGTATCGGAGACAAACCAATAATGACTGATCAACCGTCTCACCACTCCCAATGGATGGCCCTGCGGCAAAGTCTAAGGAAAGCTGTAGGAAGGGCGGTGCCGCTTTCCAGAGACATTGTGACACTGAGCTGGGCCAGTGAGTCGCTTGCGGAGGATCTGGTTCGCTACGTAGATGCGTTCTACGAGGACGAGAACGCGTGTCCAGGCCAACCGGATTGGAATAAGTCCTACGGGCCCAGCCAGTGGAAAGACAAGACCACAACGAAACCCAGGCGCGGGGTCAAGACCAGAGTCAGGTGCTGGCAGTTTAATCTCATCAGGTGAGTTGTACGCCTACAGCCCTGCCCATCAGCAGGCGGTAACTCATTATTATCGTGTTAGAGTAAGCAAATATATTACGGATGCTCGCATGACATCCTTACAGCGGACCACCCTGAAGTGAATAGTAGCACATGCAGTGGTTGCGTTAAGACAGAATAGTGTAGATGTGCGGGATTGAATAGTCCTACGTCGGTACAGGGAAGTTTCTCGGCTGGCGAGCTTCCAGGACGTTTCGCATGTCGGGAGCCTCGGCTTCAAGAACGTTGTGTGCGTCCCTCGTCGTCAGACCCGCGCGTGAGCATTGTCTTGCTGTCTGCTGTCTTGCTGAATGTGATTTTGCTCAGGGTCGCCTTGCTTGCTGTTATTGTGGCATGTCATCTGTATCACCGTGCGATGCATATCACGACTTGTCGCGGATATTTATATTATAATTGCCCCCCTGCTACTGCCATTATGGACTTTATTTATATCCAGCCGCTATAAATACTTATCTGCTGTTGCTGTTCATGTCGCGCCAGTCTAATACCGTCTCCGGACAGTAAAAAGGAGAAAGCAGGGGCAATAGCGGTTATGCTGCCCCCTGTGACTGTGGAGCTGCACGCAACTACATATCTAGCCTCAGGGAAGACGGCTTATAGGCTGGCCGTGGTCTTCTCGACCGCTACAGTGATGTCGGCGAGGGGCGCGCACCTGGGGTTCGCTGAAAACACCCAGCCTATGCCGTCGGAAGATGTGTGGTTCTACGGTGGACGTTGGGCAATCCTTCCGCCCTACAATGATTGGGAGGTAATCATATGCTCTTTTTATCCCTTCCCGCTTTCCGTTTATGTCCGACGTCTCCTCGGTGTAGTAGTAGAAGTGGGGTTGTGTACTGGATTATTTTTCTTAATGTGTGTCATCGTCGCTGTATATTTTATATTTAAACCGCCGGCGTGACTCTTCAGGACGTTTGGGTTTTTGCGGGCGTATGTAGGTACTGTCTCGCTTAGTGATTGCTGTGAACTGCTGCGCAGGCGTATGTAAAATACTGCATTAAAAAACTGGTGCTTAGTGAGGCCTTCAGCGGTTTCTTCACCAAGTCGTTGAGGAAAGTAGTGGCGTCGTGGAAAGCCCCCGACGTCCTTTTCCTGCCCGAGCGTGCAGGGTATCGACGGGAACATCCGAAGCTGACTTACAGCAGGACAGGTTAGTCGCCGCCACCTCACTTATGCAATTGTATTTCTCTGAAAGCCTCCCCCTTCGTAATATTGAGTTATGTTTGATGTCTCTTGTTTTTTGACGTGTACATAATTTTCTTTTCGTAGGCATTCGCGGGGCTCGCGAGGCCGCTGAGCGTCAGCAACGCGTCGCCGCTCGCAAGGAGGCTGCTGCGGTACGCCGGCAAGCAGCGACGGTGGCTATACAACGGGGTGATCCGTTGCAGGAGGAACGGGCAGAGGTGGGGGGGGCTGGTGTGGAGGGAGCTATTTCTGTTTATGAAGGAGCTTACGGAGGGGCAACGAGCACGGAAGGTGAGTTGGAGGTCGCCTGCAATAGTCATGTTCCTTACAGGAACAACATCCCCGAGGAAGAGACAGCAGCGGCAGCAGGCACGGGCATGGAGAGCAGGAGAGGGGAAGGGAGTATTTTGGTGGCACTGCTTCGAGGAGCTGGGGAGTTAAGGGGCAGCAGGAGCGGAGAGCTACAGGAGCAGCTGCTTGGACAGCCTGCCGTGGCAGGAGGAATGGAAGCACCAGCAGCAGGCGATGGCGTGGAGCCGAAACTGCAGGGGCGCAGGTTGAAGCACACCTCCAAGCGCTCTGCTGGAGGGTCAGCCGGCGAGCGGCAGCTAACAGCTCTAGGGCTGCACGAGGATGTGGCAGCCATCAAGGCTGCAAAAAAACAACATGTAGATCAGCACCGCCCGGCTGCGTCTGTCCCGAGGCGGCCGGATGAGATGCGTAGCCGGGGCGCTATGCTGTTAAGGATGGCTCTAGACCGCATGTTGCAGTGACATGCATGTATAGAACCATGATTTCTAGTTTTGGAAATAAATGTAAACATTCCTCGAACAACAAAAAAGGAACATGACTTCTAGCATTGCATCATTATTTGTATTCAATAACTGTTTTGATATGATAATATATGTAGTTGTTCACGTTTTTCTGAATGTACGTGATGTTTGAACAATCAAGATAAGTCGATGTTAGTTGGATCACATGAAAACAAATTGCATGGCATGATGTTTTTTTTTGCACGTGTGTGAATATACATGTTGCTTCAACAAACACGATAGCTCGACGTTAGATGGATTATATGAAACAAGCACTTTTCAGCTGCAAAACAAGTAGCATGGCATGAAAATCTTGTTCGCGTCTATGAATATACATGTTGCTTTAACAAGCGCGGTAGTTCGACGATGTTATAGATATGATATATTATTACAAGTAGCTACAATCTGATGAAGAAAGTGAACATAAAAATGTTCAACTCTGCATTGCACCCCCGCATGATGCGCGCAATCTATGCATAACATTTTACACTCCATCACCCTCTCCATCCATACATCCCATGAGCCGGTTGGAGGTGATGTTCGGGCTCCAGTCGCCCTCATCATCGCTGCTCTCATTGTCATCCTCATCCTCATCCTCATCTGAGTCATCTGAGTCTGAGTCTGAATTGCTGCACATGTCATCCTCACCTGGAGTGTGCATTGGCACGATGCCAGTCGGCTCTTGCTCCGCCTCCAAAATTTCATCCTCCAAGCGTGACAGTCTGCGGATTAGCTCGTCGTTCAGCCCATCCGGCCTGTTTTGGTGCTCGAACATGACCTGCTCAATCATGGCATCACGCTGTTCCGCTGTTGCCTTGCTGCGGCCAGCATGCAGGCGACGGGGCTTTCTCCATGTCTTTGGAAGCCCCTTCAAATAGAGCAGTTCCTGCCAGATCCGGACGCGACAGAAGACTTGCGCGGCCACGTTGTCGACATGTCGATCGCTGCGTTTCAACGCTGCAAACCGGGTCTCCTGATGGATGGCTTCTGCAGCCTGGCTACAGAACTTATCCAATGACCCATGCAGCTTGATCAGCTCGTGACAGTGACACTGCATGATATGCATGTACACCGTCACGTGCTTCTCCGATGCCCTCATGATGAAGGTCTCCATGAACTGCTCCGCCTGCTCCCTCACCTCCTCGGCATGGGCATCACGCGACGGCTGATCGTCGGCGCAGCCGACTGTGCCGACGAGATGATGCCAGTAGCAAAACTGACTCCACAGCTGCTTGGACCACTGGTACATGACGCTGTCCTTATCGTCGAAGACTTGGCCCAACAGGGCCTCGTGATGGTCCATGAGGGTGGAGCAGAGCTCCCCAGGCCATGACTCCGCTGAAAGGGATGACCCACCCTTAGATCCTGCACGCCGCTGACCTGGCTTAGTCCCGGCATTCAGTTTGATCTTCAAGTGTTCCTCAGTCCAGATCAGGATCTGCAACACATCATGGCATTGGATCGCGAAACATGTATCAATAAAAAAAGCTTAAATAACATCAACCATGTAAATTTCATGGAATGAAAAAATTCGTGAATACGCTGAAGCATTTATCACATACCTTGTCAAGCTTTTCAGCATCGACATTCTGCGTCACTGTCCATTTGAAAATCTGGGGGATGACGCGCAGCTTGCAATGCAGGATGTCGAAGATGTACGACTGGATCTGGAGGCCGAGCAAGGGCTTCAGCATTGTCCCGTAATGCTTCTGGTTGACAGTCCTCCTCATCGTGACGCCGTAGTCATCCGGCCCAGGCTTAGTTTTCCCTGGGAGGGGCAGCCGGTTGGGCTCCTTGTGATCTGGTCCGATCTTCTTCTCACAGGCAGGGCAGCAATAAGATGGGCAGCCATCGTCTACGCAACCTGACGCGCACGATGCTCCAGACTGGCAACCGCAGCTCTCAACACTGGGCTCATGTGCAGGTTTTTCAGGTGGAGTATGGGCCAGCTGGATCTGCTCTTCCAGCGTCCTGGGCGCCATTTTATCCACGGAATGTGTCCGACCAGTCTCAAAGCGCTCTGAAACCTTTAAATGGAGGAGAGCCTTTTTAACCTTGCAATAGATACAGGGGTGGGCACTAGAGCATCCATTCAGACCAATTATCCCGCTCAAAAACTTGAGGTCACCTGCAAATAAGGCACGCAAGGCAAAACCAAACCCCAAATAAACGGCTGCCGAAAAATATAAATAATCATTCAGCAGCATGCTGAGGGGGGATGAGCTCCCACAGGTCGTACGACTAGCTGCTGGGGTGATGGGGTGATGGGGTGCTGATGGGTCACCTAAAGCATAAAACAGACTAAAATGACATTGTGATTGTTTTGTTTTTTGAATTGAAAATTAACAGCTGCGCGCAGAGCAGCTTCATACACACAACACAAAACCAAACCCCAAATAGACGGCACCAAACCATCTAAATAATCATTCAGCAGCATGCTGAGGGGGGATGAGCTCCCACAGGTCGTACGACTAGCTGCTGGGGTGATGGGGTCATGGGGTGCTGATGGGTCACCTAAAGCATAAAACAGACTAAAATGACATTGTGATTGTTTTGTTTTTTGAATTGGAAATTAACAGCTGCGCGCAGAGCAGCTTCATACACACAACACAAAACCAAACCCCAAATAGACGGCACCAAACCATCTAAATAATCATTCAGCAGCATGCTGAGGGGGGATGAGCTCCCACAGGTCGTACGACTAGCTGCTGGGGTGATGGGGTCATGGGGTGCTGATGGGTCACCTAAAGCATAAAACAGACTAAAATGACATTGTGATTGTTTTGTTTTTTGAATTGGAAATTAACAGCTGCGCGCAGAGCAGCTTCATACACACAACACAAAACCAAACCCCAAATAGACGGCACCAAACCATCTAAATAATCATTCAGCAGCATGCTGAGGGGGGATGAGCTCCCACAGGTCGTACGACTAGCTGCTGGGGTGATGGGGTCATGGGGTGCTGATGGGTCACCTATAGCATAAAACAGACTAAAATGACATTCTGATTTGCTATATTTTAAATTCGAAATTAACAGCTACGCGCAGAGCAGCTTCATACACACAACACAAAACCAAACCCCAAATAGACGGCACCAAACCATCTAAATAATCATTCAGCAGCATGCTGAGGGGGGATGAGCTCTCAAAGGTCGTACGACTAGCTGCTGGGGTGATGGGGTCATGGGGTGCTGACGGGTCACCTATAGCATAAAACAGACTAAAATGACATTCTGATTTGCTATATTTTAAATTCGAAATTAACAGCTGCGCGCAGAGCAGCTTCATACACACAACACAAAACCAAACCCCAAATAGACGGCACCAAACAATCTAAATAATCATTCAGCAACATGGTGAGGGGGGGTGTTGTGTGAACTATTCAGTAAAGAGCTGCGCAGAGGCGGAGATAGTCACCTCCGAAAGTCACTTTAAAAGTGTACTTGACGCCATCTACCTCCATTCCCTCTTGGGACAGCAGCTGTGCCACCATCGCCGACAGCTGGGGCAGCTTAGCCTGGATGTCCGTGTACTTGTCATCGCCCAAATAGAACGCAAGGAGAGTGCAGTTCTCAACGCTGTTAACACCGCACTCGTTCAGGATCTCCTCGACGGCTGGCTTGTCGTCGGGGTTGAGCTTGGAGTAAATTGTCTTCAGCACCATGGATGTCCCCTGCACTTTGTTTTTTTTGAAGATGCCGCATGAATCCCCGAGCAGCTGGATCAGCACCACGTTGTCGGTCGACCCCGGCAGAGTGAAGTCGTAACCTTTGGCGATAAGAGAGCGGATCCGGTTCTCGAGAATAATCTTCGCGTCTCCCATGGCTGCGTGCAAAACTGAGGTATCGACACCCAGGTCCTTCTTCAAAGCCTCCAGCCGTTTTCGAAGCACTCCCGTCGACTTGAGCTTCGGGAATTTTGTCCCTTCGGGCAAAACGGCACGGATAAGCCCCTCCGCTCCCCGCTTGGAGCACAGCAAGTTCACAGTCGTCTGGTAGTCGCGCCACGACATGTTGCCCTGGACGAAGAGGTCGAGCGACATTTCGTCAAAGTGGTCGGCGATGCAGTCCGCGACCTCCTTCTCCACTCGCTTCAGAACGCTCCGCGGGAGGACCGTCCTGAGGTCGAGGCGCGTCTTGTGCCTCGAAATGAATGCACCGAGAACCTTAGCTGGGTACGAAGCCTTGCCTTTCTGGAGCAGCTCGTCGTCCGCATAATTCTCGGCGGCTGAGTCGAGTTTCTCCAGCCAGTTGTCGCCGTAGCGGGCTCGAAACCACTCCGTCAAGTCGTCGACGTCTTTGCCAATCGTCCGTCGACCGGGGTTCTTGTAGTTGATACGCCTCTGTTGCTGCTCCTTTTCTCCGCTGTTTGGAGGGGATGCCTGGAAGGACTGCAGCCTGCCGACAGCATCACGCAACGAATCGTGTGCTGACTTGGCCTCATCCCGAAGCCTGTCGTTCTCTGCGAGAGCCTGTTTAGCTGCGTCCACTAGTTGGGCTTTCTCCCGCTCAAACTCCTCGACGAGGGACGCCTTCTCCGTTTTCCGGACGAAGCGATCTTGACGGAGGTTGCCCTTCGCCCTTTGAACCTCGTCCTTCAAATTGATTATTTCCCCGTGCGCGGCAGCGAGCTGCGACCTCAGGGCTGAAATCGTCTGCTGCGCTTGCTGCAGATGGACGGCAAGGGGGTTGCAGTGATTGGGCGGGAATGTTGATGCGACTGCATTAGCGTTACAAGTGCCGCTTGCTAAGCCGACGACACATGGCAAGGCCGCTTCACCATGTGACGGCGCTAACGAGCTAATCGCCGCGCCGATTCGCTGTTCATGCGTCATGCCACTTTGGCGGTCGGCACCCGCTGCGAGGATGCTAGGAGGCAAAACCCCAGCAGAATAAGCAGCGCAGCTAGCCAAAAACACCGATGGCTGATGCGCGGCTCTCCATGCCGCTGCGGTGTAGTTTTCGAGTCCGACAGAAGCACCCTCAACCAGCGTTCGACCACCGAGAGCAGCCTCGCGACTGATCAATAAATTCGAGAGGCTGCTACCGTCGGGTCTCTGCCGTTTCGCGGACGGCGTTGACTGACCGACGTTGTCGGCCATGCTGGCTCGAGCAGCAGTTGCTGCCCTGCTGATGCGCGACTACCAGCAGCAGGACATCCGATCATTTCAGGCACCTTTATCGATTAAGCAATATTGCCTCCTATACATATCATAAATGATTAAGGAAAAGCAAAGAAAAAAGTTTAAGCATTATTCAAAGCTTAAGCCATCTCGACTTCATCATAATGATGTTGTGCCATACCTGACCGCCTTCTTCCACGAATAGCGATGCCGACGGTAGATCGCCCAAATTAAGACACCGAGGTGTATGGTGAGATATCGCAACGATCCAGTCGTGCGCGACAAGGCAGTAGAGTGCGCCGGCGCATGCGCTTCTGCTGATCTGCTGAAGGTAGACAAATAACTGCGACGAGCTGCTACTATTGTTGCGGCTGCGCGATATCCCCGCGCTGTGCGTGCGGTCTTGACCGTGGGATCAATGAAGATTCCCCACATTTATACTAAGGATGTACATAAAGTCGCTTTATCACCGATAAATAATTATCATTCCGATTTCAGGTCAATCCTGTCATACAAATAAAAAAAACTAACAATGTGGTCATCAGCCATGATGATGAGTCAAACCATACAGGTACAGGTACAGGTACATGTACTCTCGGCGAATGCACTTTATTGTAACACGCTGGCAATGCAAGTGATGATGAGAATCCCCGTCAGCACTATTTTTGTAAATTCGATGAATCATGGTTTCATTACAGCGGATGAAAACATTCTCTATTCTTGTCGCTACGTTGTATGGGATAGACGATTCTATTTGCTTGACATGTCGCTATGTACAGAGGCCGTACAGGCGTCTCGCTATCGCTTGACTTGCAGAAATGTCACTTCTGGGGCCGAGAAGAACGTGGTGCCCGGCACGGAGAGTGTCGCTAGAAGGTTAATCTCCACTTCGGAGGTCCGCTTAATCTCCACCCGTCGAGCACTAAGCCCGGGACGGAGAGTGTCGCTAAACGGTTGATTTTCAGTTATTCGGAGGTACACTACCTTTTATTTATTCACCCGTCGAGCAATAAGCCCGGCACGACGAGTGTCGCTAAAGGGTTAATCTCCACTTCGGGAGTACGTTGCCGCTTAATCTCCACCCGTCGAACACTAAGCCCGGCACATAGAGTGTCGCTAAAGGGTTATTCTCCACTTCGGAGGTACGATTACGCTTAATATCCACCAGTCGAGCACTAAACCCGGTACGGAGAGTGTCGTTAAGGGGTTAATCTTCACTTCGGATGTTCGCTACCGCTTATCCTCCACCCGTTATGCACTAAGGCTAGGGATCAAGTGAATTTGGTCAATGTTGATGGTAATGATATCTTGAGACGTCGATGTTGATTGTATTGATATCTTGGATTGTCGATGTTGATGGTGTTGATATATTGGGATTTTGACATCGATGGCAATCTATGCCGATAATATCGCCGATGTATCGATATTTGGGACGATATAGCGATACATCGGGCTTTGATAATCAACATTTTCCAATTGTTTGATAATTGATGGCATTTATACTAGCAATACTGCCATCGTGTCGATGTCGATGACGCAACCCATCACATCGATGGCACCATCACGGGGTAATGATGATACTATCGACGATGCATCGATGGCTGATCCCTAGCCTTGTCTTGCACTAAGCATGGGCCGGAGAATGTCGGTAAGAGGTTAATCTCCACTTCGGAGGTACGCTACCGCTTAATCATCACCCGTCGAGCACAAAGCCCGGGACGGAGAGTGTCGGTCAAAGGTTAATCTCCACATCGGGGGTCCGTTACCGCTTAATCTCCACCCGTCAAGCACCAAGCGCGGCACTAAAAGTGTCGCTGAAAGGTTAATCTCCACTTCGGAGGTACGCTACCGCTTAATCTCCACCCGTCAAGCACAAAGCCCGGGACGGAGAGTGTCGCTAAAGGGTTAATCTCCAATTCGGGGGTACGCTACCACTTAATCTCCACCCGTCGAGCACAAAGCCCGACACGAAGAGTGTCGCTAAAGGGTCAGTTTCCGCTTCGGAGGTACGTTGCCGCTTAATCTCCACCCGACGATCACTAAGCCCGGCACTAAAAGTGTCGGTAAAAGTTTAATCTCCACATCGGAGGTTTGCTACCGCTTAATCTCCACCCGTCGAGCACTTTACCCGTCACGGAGAGTGTCGCTAGAAGGTTAATCTCCACTTCGGAGGTCCGCTAGGGCTTAATCTCCACCCGTCGAGCACTAAGCCCGGGACGCAGAGGGTCATTAAACGGTAATCTCCACTTCGGAGGTACGCTACCGCTTAATCTCCACCCGTCGAGCACTAAGCCAGGGACGGAGAGTGTCGGTAAAGGGTTAAGCTCCACTTCGGGGGTACGCTACCGCTTAATCATCACCCGTCGAGCACAAAGCCCGGCACGACGAGTGTCGCTAAAGGGTTAATCTCCACTTCGGGAGTACGCTACCGCTTATTCTTCACCCGTCGAGCACTAAGCCCGGGCCGGAGAGTGTCGGTAAAGGGTTAATCTTCACCTTCGGAGGTACGCTACCGCTTAATCTCCACCCGTCGAGCACCAAGCCCGGCACGGAGAGTGTCGCTAGAAGGTTAATCTCCACTTCGGAGATCCGCTACCGCTTAATCTCCACCCGTCGAGCACTAAGCCCGGCACTAAAAGTGTCGCCAAAGGGTTCATCTCCACTTCGGGGGTACGCTACCGCTTAATCTCCACCCGTCGAGCACTAAGCCCGGCACGAAGAGTGTCGCTGAAGGGTTAATCTCCACTTCAGAGGTACGCTGCCGCTTAATCTCCACCCGTCGAGCACCAAGCCCGGCACGGAGAGTGTCGCGAGAAGGTTAATCTCCACTTCGGAGGTCCGCTTAACCTCCACTCGTCAAGCACTAAGCCCGGGACGCAGAGTGTCAGTAAAAGGGTTATCTCCACTTCGGAGGTACGTTACCGCTTAATCTCCACCCGTCGAGCACTAAGCCCGGCACGGAGAGTGTCGCTAAACGGTTGATTTTCAGTTATTCGGAGGTACACTACCTTTTAATTATTCACCCGTCGAGCAATAAGCCCGGCACGACGAGTGTCGCTAAAGGGTTAATCTCCACTTCGAGAGTACGTTGCCGCTTAATCTCCACCCGTCGAGCACTAAGCCCGGCACATAGAGTGTCGCTAAAGGGTTATTCTCAAATTCGGAGGTACGTTGCCGCTTAATCTCCACCCGTCGAACACCAAGCCCGGCACGGAGAGTGTCGCTAGAAGGTTAATCTCCACTTCGGAGGTCCGCTTAATCTCCACCCGTCAAGCACTAAGCCCGGGACGCAGAGTGTCAGTAAAAGGGTTATCTCCACTTCGGAGGTACGTTACCGCTTAATCTCCACCCGTCGAGCACTTAGCCCGGCACGGAGAGTGTCGCTAAACGGTTGATTTTCAGTTATTCGGAGGTACACTACCTTTTATTTATTCACCCGTCGAGCAATAAGCCCGGCACGACGAGTGTCGCTAAAGGGTTAATCTCCACTTCGGGAGTACGTTGCCGCTTAATCTCCACCCGTCGAGCACTAAGCCCGGCACATAGAGTGTCGCTAAAGGGTTATTCTCCACTTCGGAGGTACGATTACGCTTAATATCCACCAGTCGAGCACTAAACCCGGTACGGAGAGTGTCGTTAAGGGGTTAATCTTCACTTCGGATGTTCGCTACCGCTTATCCTCCACCCGTTATGCACTAAGGCTAGGGATCAAGTGAATTTGGTCAATGTTGATGGTAATGATATCTTGAGACGTCGATGTTGATTGTATTGATATCTTGGATTGTCGATGTTGATGGTGTTGATATATTGGGATTTTGACATCGATGGCAATCTATGCCGATAATATCGCCGATGTATCGATATTTGGGACGATATAGCGATACATCGGGCTTTGATAATCAACATTTTCCAATTGTTTGATAATTGATGGCATTTATACTAGCAATACTGCCATCGTGTCGATGTCGATGACGCAACCCATCACATCGATGGCACCATCACGGGGTAATGATGATACTATCGACGATGCATCGATGGCTGATCCCTAGCCTTGTCTTGCACTAAGCCAGGGCCGGAGAATGTCGGTAAGAGGTTAATCTCCACTTCGGAGGTACGCTACCGCTTAATCATCACCCGTCGAGCACAAAGCCCGGGACGGAGAGTGTCGGTCAAAGGTTAATCTCCACATCGGGGGTCCGTTACCGCTTAATCTCCACCCGTCAAGCACCAAGCGCGGCACTAAAAGTGTCGCTGAAAGGTTAATCTCCACTTCGGAGGTACGCTACCGCTTAATCTCCACCCGTCAAGCACAAAGCCCGGGACGGAGAGTGTCGCTAAAGGGTTAATCTCCAATTCGGGGGTACGCTACCACTTAATCTCCACCCGTCGAGCACAAAGCCCGACACGAAGAGTGTCGCTAAAGGGTCAGTTTCCGCTTCGGAGGTACGTTGCCGCTTAATCTCCACCCGACGATCACCAAGCCCGGCACTAAAAGTGTCGGTAAAAGGTTAATCTCCACATCGGAGGTTTGCTACCGCTTAATCTCCACCCGTCGAGCACTTTACCCGGCACGGAGAGTGTCGCTAGAAGGTTAATCTCCACTTCGGAGGTCCGCTAGGGCTTAATCTCCACCCGTCGAGCAGTAAGCCCGGGACGCAGAGGGTCATTAAACGGTAATCTCCACTTCGGAGGTACGCTACCGCTTAATCTCCACCCGTCGAGCACTAAGCCAGGGACGGAGAGTGTCGGTAAAGGGTTAAGCTCCACTTCGGGGGTACGCTACCGCTTAATCATCACCCGTCGAGCACAAAGCCCGGCACGACGAGTGTCGCTAAAGGGTTAATCTCCACTTCGGGAGTACGCTACCGCTTATTCTTCACCCGTCGAGCACTAAGCCCGGGCCGGAGAGTGTCGGTAAAGGGTTAATCTTCACCTTCGGAGGTACGCTACCGCTTAATCTCCACCCGTCGAGCACCAAGCCCGGCACGGAGAGTGTCGCTAGAAGGTTAATCTCCACTTCGGAGATCCGCTACCGCTTAATCTCCACCCGTCGAGCACTAAGCCCGGCACTAAAAGTGTCGCCAAAGGGTTCATCTCCACTTCGGGGGTACGCTACCGCTTAATCTCCACCCGTCGAGCACTAAGCCCGGCACGAAGAGTGTCGCTGAAGGGTTAATCTCCACTTCAGAGGTACGCTGCCGCTTAATCTCCACCCGTCGAGCACCAAGCCCGGCACGGAGAGTGTCGCGAGAAGGTTAATCTCCACTTCGGAGGTCCGCTTAACCTCCACTCGTCAAGCACTAAGCCCGGGACGCAGAGTGTCAGTAAAAGGGTTATCTCCACTTCGGAGGTACGTTACCGCTTAATCTCCACCCGTCGAGCACTAAGCCCGGCACGGAGAGTGTCGCTAAACGGTTGATTTTCAGTTATTCGGAGGTACACTACCTTTTAATTATTCACCCGTCGAGCAATAAGCCCGGCACGACGAGTGTCGCTAAAGGGTTAATCTCCACTTCGAGAGTACGTTGCCGCTTAATCTCCACCCGTCGAGCACTAAGCCCGGCACATAGAGTGTCGCTAAAGGGTTATTCTCAAATTCGGAGGTACGTTGCCGCTTAATCTCCACCCGTCGAACACCAAGCCCGGCACGGAGAGTGTCGCTAGAAGGTTAATCTCCACTTCGGAGGTCCGCTTAATCTCCACCCGTCAAGCACTAAGCCCGGGACGCAGAGTGTCAGTAAAAGGGTTATCTCCACTTCGGAGGTACGTTACCGCTTAATCTCCACCCGTCGAGCACTTAGCCCGGCACGGAGAGTGTCGCTAAACGGTTGATTTTCAGTTATTCGGAGGTACACTACCTTTTATTTATTCACCCGTCGAGCAATAAGCCCGGCACGACGAGTGTCGCTAAAGGGTTAATCTCCACTTCGGGAGTACGTTGCCGCTTAATCTCCACCCGTCGAGCACTAAGCCCGGCACATAGAGTGTCGCTAAAGGGTTATTCTCCACTTCGGAGGTACGATTACGCTTAATATCCACCAGTCGAGCACTAAACCCGGTACGGAGAGTGTCGTTAAGGGGTTAATCTTCACTTCGGATGTTCGCTACCGCTTATCCTCCACCCGTTATGCACTAAGGCTAGGGATCAAGTGAATTTGGTCAATGTTGATGGTAATGATATCTTGAGACGTCGATGTTGATTGTATTGATATCTTGGATTGTCGATGTTGATGGTGTTGATATATTGGGATTTTGACATCGATGGCAATCTATGCCGATAATATCGCCGATGTATCGATATTTGGGACGATATAGCGATACATCGGGCTTTGATAATCAACATTTTCCAATTGTTTGATAATTGATGGCATTTATACTAGCAATACTGCCATCGTGTCGATGTCGATGACGCAACCCATCACATCGATGGCACCATCACGGGGTAATGATGATACTATCGAC
This sequence comes from Tetraselmis chui, assembly GCA_026401115.1. NCBI lineage: Eukaryota > Viridiplantae > Chlorophyta > Chlorodendrophyceae > Chlorodendrales > Chlorodendraceae > Tetraselmis > Tetraselmis chui. The sequence goes on from JAPMLY010002647.1 coordinate 30,273, forward strand.
GATGCATCGATGGCTGATCCCTAGCCTTGTCTTGCACTAAGCCAGGGCCGGAGAATGTCGGTAAGAGGTTAATCTCCACTTCGGAGGTACGCTACCGCTTAATCATCACCCGTCGAGCACAAAGCCCGGGACGGAGAGTGTCGGTCAAAGGTTAATCTCCACATCGGGGGTCCGTTACCGCTTAATCTCCACCCGTCAAGCACCAAGCGCGGCACTAAAAGTGTCGCTGAAAGGTTAATCTCCACTTCGGAGGTACGCTACCGCTTAATCTCCACCCGTCAAGCACAAAGCCCGGGACGGAGAGTGTCGCTAAAGGGTTAATCTCCAATTCGGGGGTACGCTACCACTTAATCTCCACCCGTCGAGCACAAAGCCCGACACGAAGAGTGTCGCTAAAGGGTCAGTTTCCGCTTCGGAGGTACGTTGCCGCTTAATCTCCACCCGACGATCACCAAGCCCGGCACTAAAAGTGTCGGTAAAAGGTTAATCTCCACATCGGAGGTTTGCTACCGCTTAATCTCCACCCGTCGAGCACTTTACCCGGCACGGAGAGTGTCGCTAGAAGGTTAATCTCCACTTCGGAGGTCCGCTAGGGCTTAATCTCCACCCGTCGAGCAGTAAGCCCGGGACGCAGAGGATCATTAAACGGTAATCTCCACTTCGGAGGTACGCTACCGCTTAATCTCCACCCGTCGAGCACTAAGCCAGGGACGGAGAGTGTCGGTAAAGGGTTAAGCTCCACTTCGGGGGTACGCTACCGCTTAATCATCACCCGTCGAGCACAAAGCCCGGCACGACGAGTGTCGCTAAAGGGTTAATCTCCACTTCGGGAGTACGCTACCGCTTATTCTTCACCCGTCGAGCACTAAGCCCGGGCCGGAGAGTGTCGGTAAAGGGTTAATCTTCACCTTCGGAGGTACGCTACCGCTTAATCTCCACCCGTCGAGCACCAAGCCCGGCACGGAGAGTGTCGCTAGAAGGTTAATCTCCACTTCGGAGATCCGCTACCGCTTAATCTCCACCCGTCGAGCACTAAGCCCGGCACTAAAAGTGTCGCCAAAGGGTTCATCTCCACTTCGGGGGTACGCTACCGCTTAATCTCCACCCGTCGAGCACTAAGCCCGGCACGAAGAGTGTCGCTGAAGGGTTAATCTCCACTTCAGAGGTACGCTGCCGCTTAATCTCCACCCGTCGAGCACCAAGCCCGGCACGGAGAGTGTCGCGAGAACGTTAATCTCCACTTCGGAGGTCCGCTTAACCTCCACTCGTCAAGCACTAAGCCCGGGACGCAGAGTGTCAGTAAAAGGGTTATCTCCACTTCGGAGGTACGTTACCGCTTAATCTCCACCCGTCGAGCACTAAGCCCGGCACGGAGAGTGTCGCTAAACGGTTGATTTTCAGTTATTCGGAGGTACACTACCTTTTAATTATTCACCCGTCGAGCAATAAGCCCGGCACGACGAGTGTCGCTAAAGGGTTAATCTCCACTTCGAGAGTACGTTGCCGCTTAATCTCCACCCGTCGAGCACTAAGCCCGGCACATAGAGTGTCGCTAAAGGGTTATTCTCAAATTCGGAAGTACGTTGCCGCTTAATCTCCACCCGTCGAACACCAAGCCCGGCACGGAGAGTGTCGCTAGAAGGTTAATCTCCACTTCGGAGGTCCGCTTAATCTCCACCCGTCAAGCACTAAGCCCGGGACGCAGAGTGTCAGTAAAAGGGTTATCTCCACTTCGGAGGTACGTTACCGCTTAATCTCCACCCGTCGAGCACTTAGCCCGGCACGGAGAGTGTCGCTAAACGGTTGATTTTCAGTTATTCGGAGGTACACTACCTTTTATTTATTCACCCGTCGAGCAATAAGCCCGGCACGACGAGTGTCGCTAAAGGGTTAATCTCCACTTCGGGAGTACGTTGCCGCTTAATCTCCACCCGTCGAGCACTAAGCCCGGCACATAGAGTGTCGCTAAAGGGTTATTCTCCACTTCGGAGGTACGATTACGCTTAATATCCACCAGTCGAGCACTAAACCCGGTACGGAGAGTGTCGTTAAGGGGTTAATCTTCACTTCGGATGTTCGCTACCGCTTATCCTCCACCCGTTATGCACTAAGGCTAGGGATCAAGTGAATTTGGTCAATGTTGATGGTAATGATATCTTGAGACGTCGATGTTGATTGTATTGATATCTTGGATTGTCGATGTTGATGGTGTTGATATATTGGGATTTTGACATCGATGGCAATCTATGCCGATAATATCGCCGATGTATCGATATTTGGGACGATATAGCGATACATCGGGCTTTGATAATCAACATTTTCCAATTGTTTGATAATTGATGGCATTTATACTAGCAATACTGCCATCGTGTCGATGTCGATGACGCAACCCATCACATCGATGGCACCATCACGGGGTAATGAAGATACTATCGACGATGCATCGATGGCTGATCCCTAGCCTTGTCTTGCACTAAGCCAGGGCCGGAGAATGTCGGTAAGAGGTTAATCTCCACTTCGGAGGTACGCTACCGCTTAATCATCACCCGTCGAGCACAAAGCCCGGGACGGAGAGTGTCGGTCAAAGGTTAATCTCCACATCGGGGGTCCGTTACCGCTTAATCTCCACCCGTCAAGCACCAAGCGCGGCACTAAAAGTGTCGCTGAAAGGTTAATCTCCACTTCGGAGGTACGCTACCGCTTAATCTCCACCCGTCAAGCACAAAGCCCGGGACGGAGAGTGTCGCTAAAGGGTTAATCTCCAATTCGGGGGTACGCTACCACTTAATCTCCACCCGTCGAGCACAAAGCCCGACACGAAGAGTGTCGCTAAAGGGTCAGTTTCCGCTTCGGAGGTACATTGCCGCTTAATCTCCACCCGACGATCACCAAGCCCGGCACTAAAAGTGTCGGTAAAAGGTTAATCTCCACATCGGAGGTTTGCTACCGCTTAATCTCCACCCGTCGAGCACTTTACCCGGCACGGAGAGTGTCGCTAGAAGGTTAATCTCCACTTCGGAGGTCCGCTAGGGCTTAATCTCCACCCGTCGAGCAGTAAGCCCGGGACGCAGAGGGTCATTAAACGGTAATCTCCACTTCGGAGGTACGCTACCGCTTAATCTCCACCCGTCGAGCACTAAGCCAGGGACGGAGAGTGTCGGTAAAGGGTTAAGCTCCACTTCGGGGGTACGCTACCGCTTAATCATCACCCGTCGAGCACAAAGCCCGGCACGACGAGTGTCGCTAAAGGGTTAATCTCCACTTCGGGAGTACGCTACCGCTTATTCTTCACCCGTCGAGCACTAAGCCCGGGCCGGAGAGTGTCGGTAAAGGGTTAATCTTCACCTTCGGAGGTACGCTACCGCTTAATCTCCACCCGTCGAGCACCAAGCCCGGCACGGAGAGTGTCGCTAGAAGGTTAATCTCCACTTCGGAGATCCGCTACCGCTTAATCTCCACCCGTCGAGCACTAAGCCCGGCACTAAAAGTGTCGCCAAAGGGTTCATCTCCACTTCGGGGGTACGCTACCGCTTAATCTCCACCCGTCGAGCACTAAGCCCGGCACGAAGAGTGTCGCTGAAGGGTTAATCTCCACTTCAGAGGTACGCTGCCGCTTAATCTCCACCCGTCGAGCACCAAGCCCGGCACGGAGAGTGTCGCGAGAAGGTTAATCTCCACTTCGGAGGTCCGCTTAACCTCCACTCGTCAAGCACTAAGCCCGGGACGCAGAGTGTCAGTAAAAGGGTTATCTCCACTTCGGAGGTACGTTACCGCTTAATCTCCACCCGTCGAGCACTAAGCCCGGCACGGAGAGTGTCGCTAAACGGTTGATTTTCAGTTATTCGGAGGTACACTACCTTTTAATTATTCACCCGTCGAGCAATAAGCCCGGCACGACGAGTGTCGCTAAAGGGTTAATCTCCACTTCGAGAGTACGGTGCCGCTTAATCTCCACCCGTCGAGCACTAAGCCCGGCACATAGAGTGTCGCTAAAGGGTTATTCTCAAATTCGGAGGTACGTTGCCGCTTAATCTCCACCCGTCGAACACCAAGCCCGGCACGGAGAGTGTCGCTAGAAGGTTAATCTCCACTTCGGAGGTCCGCTTAATCTCCACCCGTCAAGCACTAAGCCCGGGACGCAGAGTGTCAGTAAAAGGGTTATCTCCACTTCGGAGGTACGTTACCGCTTAATCTCCACCCGTCGAGCACTTAGCCCGGCACGGAGAGTGTCGCTAAACGGTTGATTTTCAGTTATTCGGAGGTACACTACCTTTTATTTATTCACCCGTCGAGCAATAAGCCCGGCACGACGAGTGTCGCTAAAGGGTTAATCTCCACTTCGGGAGTACGTTGCCGCTTAATCTCCACCCGTCGAGCACTAAGCCCGGCACATAGAGTGTCGCTAAAGGGTTATTCTCCACTTCGGAGGTACGATTACGCTTAGTATCCACCAGTCGAGCACTAAACCCGGTACGGAGAGTGTCGTTAAGGGGTTAATCTTCACTTCGGATGTTCGCTACCGCTTATCCTCCACCCGTTATGCACTAAGGCTAGGGATCAAGTGAATTTGGTCAATGTTGATGGTAATGATATCTTGAGACGTCGATGTTGATTGTATTGATATCTTGGATTGTCGATGTTGATGGTGTTGATATATTGGGATTTTGACATCGATGGCAATCTATGCCGATAATATCGCCGATGTATCGATATTTGGGACGATATAGCGATACATCGGGCTTTGATAATCAACATTTTCCAATTGTTTGATAATTGATGGCATTTATACTAGCAATACTGCCATCGTGTCGATGTCGATGACGCAACCCATCACATCGATGGCACCATCACGGGGTAATGATGATACTATCGACGATGCATCGATGGCTGATCCCTAGCCTTGTCTTGCACTAAGCCAGGGCCGGAGAATGTCGGTAAGAGGTTAATCTCCACTTCGGAGGTACGCTACCGCTTAATCATCACCCGTCGAGCACAAAGCCCGGGACGGAGAGTGTCGGTCAAAGGTTAATCTCCACATCGGGGGTCCGTTACCGCTTAATCTCCACCCGTCAAGCACCAAGCGCGGCACTAAAAGTGTCGCTGAAAGGTTAATCTCCACTTCGGAGGTACGCTACCGCTTAATCTCCACCCGTCAAGCACAAAGCCCGGGACGGAGAGTGTCGCTATAGGGTTAATCTCCAATTCGGGGATACGCTACCACTTAATCTCCACCCGTAGAGCACAAAGCCCGACACGAAGAGTGTCGCTAAAGGGTCAGTTTCCGCTTCGGAGGTACGTTGCCGCTTAATCTCCACCCGACGATCACCAAGCCCGGCACTAAAAGTGTCGGTAAAAGGTTAATCTCCACATCGGAGGTTTGCTACCGCTTAATCTCCACCCGTCGAGCACCAAGCCCGGCACTAAAAGTGTCGCTAGAAGGTTAATCTCCACTTCGGAGGTCCGCTAGGGCTTAATCTCCACCCGTCGAGCACTAAGCCCGGGACGCAGAGGGTCATTAAAAGGTTAATCTCCACTTCTAGGTACGCTACCGCTTAATCTCCACCCGTCGAGCACTAAGCCAGGGACGGAGAGTGTCGGTAAAGGGTTAAGCTCCACTTCGGGGGTACGCTACCGCTTAATCATCACCCGTCGAGCACAAAGCCCGGCACGGAGAGTGTCGCTAAACGGTTGATTTTCAGTTATTCGGAGGTACACTACCTTTTAATTATTCACCCGTCGAGCAATAAGCCCGGCACGACGAGTGTCGCTAAAGGGTTAATCTCCACTTCGAGAGTACGTTGCCGCTTAATCTCCACCCGTCGAGCACTAAGCCCGGCACATAGAGTGTCGCTAAAGGGTTATTCTCAAATTCGGAGGTACGTTGCCGCTTAATCTCCACCCGTCGAACACCAAGCCCGGCACGGAGAGTGTCGCTAGAAGGTTAATCTCCACTTCGGAGGTCCGCTTAATCTCCACCCGTCAAGCACTAAGCCCGGGACGCAGAGTGTCAGTAAAAGGGTTATCTCCACTTCGGAGGTACGTTACCGCTTAATCTCCACCCGTCGAGCACTTAGCCCGGCACGGAGAGTGTCGCTAAACGGTTGATTTTCAGTTATTCGGAGGTACACTACCTTTTATTTATTCACCCGTCGAGCAATAAGCCCGGCACGACGAGTGTCGCTAAAGGGTTAATCTCCACTTCGGGAGTACGTTGCCGCTTAATCTCCACCCGTCGAGCACTAAGCCCGGCACATAGAGTGTCGCTAAAGGGTTATTCTCCACTTCGGAGGTACGATTACGCTTAATATCCACCAGTCGAGCACTAAACCCGGTACGGAGAGTGTCGTTAAGGGGTTAATCTTCACTTCGGATGTTCGCTACCGCTTATCCTCCACCCGTTATGCACTAAGGCTAGGGATCAAGTGAATTTGGTCAATGTTGATGGTAATGATATCTTGAGACGTCGATGTTGATTGTATTGATATCTTGGATTGTCGATGTTGATGGTGTTGATATATTGGGATTTTGACATCGATGGCAATCTATGCCGATAATATCGCCGATGTATCGATATTTGGGACGATATAGCGATACATCGGGCTTTGATAATCAACATTTTCCAATTGTTTGATAATTGATGGCATTTATACTAGCAATACTGCCATCGTGTCGATGTCGATGACGCAACCCATCACATCGATGGCACCATCACGGGGTAATGATGATACTATCGACGATGCATCGATGGCTGATCCCTAGCCTTGTCTTGCACTAAGCCAGGGCCGGAGAATGTCGGTAAGAGGTTAATCTCCACTTCGGAGGTACGCTACCGCTTAATCATCACCCGTCGAGCACAAAGCCCGGGACGGAGAGTGTCGGTCAAAGGTTAATCTCCACATCGGGGGTCCGTTACCGCTTAATCTCCACCCGTCAAGCACCAAGCGCGGCACTAAAAGTGTCGCTGAAAGGTTAATCTCCACTTCGGAGGTACGCTACCGCTTAATCTCCACCCGTCAAGCACAAAGCCCGGGACGGAGAGTGTCGCTATAGGGTTAATCTCCAATTCGGGGATACGCTACCACTTAATCTCCACCCGTAGAGCACAAAGCCCGACACGAAGAGTGTCGCTAAAGGGTCAGTTTCCGCTTCGGAGGTACGTTGCCGCTTAATCTCCACCCGACGATCACCAAGCCCGGCACTAAAAGTGTCGGTAAAAGGTTAATCTCCACATCGGAGGTTTGCTACCGCTTAATCTCCACCCGTCGAGCACCAAGCCCGGCACTAAAAGTGTCGCTAGAAGGTTAATCTCCACTTCGGAGGTCCGCTAGGGCTTAATCTCCACCCGTCGAGCACTAAGCCCGGGACGCAGAGGGTCATTAAAAGGTTAATCTCCACTTCTAGGTACGCTACCGCTTAATCTCCACCCGTCGAGCACTAAGCCAGGGACGGAGAGTGTCGGTAAAGGGTTAAGCTCCACTTCGGGGGTACGCTACCGCTTAATCATCACCCGTCGAGCACTAAGCCCGGCACGACGAGTGTCGCTAAACGGTTGATTTTCAGTTATTCGGAGGTACACTACCTTTTAATTATTCACCCGTCGAGCAATAAGCCCGGCACGACGAGTGTCGCTAAAGGGTTAATCTCCACTTCGAGAGTACGTTGCCGCTTAATCTCCACCCGTCGAGCACTAAGCCCGGCACATAGAGTGTCGCTAAAGGGTTATTCTCAAATTCGGAGGTACGTTGCCGCTTAATCTCCACCCGTCGAACACCAAGCCCGGCACGGAGAGTGTCGCTAGAAGGTTAATCTCCACTTCGGAGGTCCGCTTAATCTCCACCCGTCAAGCACTAAGCCCGGGACGCAGAGTGTCAGTAAAAGGGTTATCTCCACTTCGGAGGTACGTTACCGCTTAATCTCCACCCGTCGAGCACTTAGCCCGGCACGGAGAGTGTCGCTAAACGGTTGATTTTCAGTTATTCGGAGGTACACTACCTTTTATTTATTCACCCGTCGAGCAATAAGCCCGGCACGACGAGTGTCGCTAAAGGGTTAATCTCCACTTCGGGAGTACGTTGCCGCTTAATCTCCACCCGTCGAGCACTAAGCCCGGCACATAGAGTGTCGCTAAAGGGTTATTCTCCACTTCGGAGGTACGATTACGCTTAATATCCACCAGTCGAGCACTAAACCCGGTACGGAGAGTGTCGTTAAGGGGTTAATCTTCACTTCGGATGTTCGCTACCGCTTATCCTCCACCCGTTATGCACTAAGGCTAGGGATCAAGTGAATTTGGTCAATGTTGATGGTAATGATATCTTGAGACGTCGATGTTGATTGTATTGATATCTTGGATTGTCGATGTTGATGGTGTTGATATATTGGGATTTTGACATCGATGGCAATCTATGCCGATAATATCGCCGATGTATCGATATTTGGGACGATATAGCGATACATCGGGCTTTGATAATCAACATTTTCCAATTGTTTGATAATTGATGGCATTTATACTAGCAATACTGCCATCGTGTCGATGTCGATGACGCAACCCATCACATCGATGGCACCATCACGGGGTAATGATGATACTATCGACGATGCATCGATGGCTGATCCCTAGCCTTGTCTTGCACTAAGCATGGGCCGGAGAATGTCGGTAAGAGGTTAATCTCCACTTCGGAGGTACGCTACCGCTTAATCATCACCCGTCGAGCACAAAGCCCGGGACGGAGAGTGTCGGTCAAAGGTTAATCTCCACATCGGGGGTCCGTTACCGCTTAATCTCCACCCGTCAAGCACCAAGCGCGGCACTAAAAGTGTCGCTGAAAGGTTAATCTCCACTTCGGAGGTACGCTACCGCTTAATCTCCACCCGTCAAGCACAAAGCCCGGGACGGAGAGTGTCGCTATAGGGTTAATCTCCAATTCGGGGATACGCTACCACTTAATCTCCACCCGTAGAGCACAAAGCCCGACACGAAGAGTGTCGCTAAAGGGTCAGTTTCCGCTTCGGAGGTACGTTGCCGCTTAATCTCCACCCGACGATCACCAAGCCCGGCACTAAAAGTGTCGGTAAAAGGTTAATCTCCACATCGGAGGTTTGCTACCGCTTAATCTCCACCCGTCGAGCACCAAGCCCGGCACTAAAAGTGTCGCTAGAAGGTTAATCTCCACTTCGGAGGTCCGCTAGGGCTTAATCTCCACCCGTCGAGCACTAAGCCCGGGACGCAGAGGGTCATTAAAAGGTTAATCTCCACTTCTAGGTACGCTACCGCTTAATCTCCACCCGTCGAGCACTAAGCCAGGGACGGAGAGTGTCGGTAAAGGGTTAAGCTCCACTTCGGGGGTACGCTACCGCTTAATCATCACCCGTCGAGCACTAAGCCCGGCACGACGAGTGTCGCTAAAGGGTTCATCTCCACTTCGGGAGTACGCTACCGCTTATTCTTCACCCGTCGAGCACTAAGCCCGGGCCGGAGAGTGTCGGTAAAGGGTTAATCTTCACCTTCGGAGGTACGCTACCGCTTATTCTCCACCCGTCGAGCACCAAGCCCGGCACTAAAAGTGTCGCCAAAGGGTTCATCTCCACTTCGGAGATCCGCTACCGCTTAATCTCCACCCGTCGAGCACTAAGCCCGGCACATAGAGTGTCGCCAAAGGGTTCATCTCAAATTCGGAGGTACGTTGCCGCTTAATCTCCACCCGTCGAACACCAAGCCCGGCACGGAGAGTGTCGCTAGAAGGTTAATCTCCACTTCGGAGGTCCGCTTAATCTCCACCCGTCAAGCACTAAGCCCGGGACGCAGAGTGTCAGTAAAAGGGTTATCTCCACTTCGGAGGTACGTTACCGCTTAATCTCCACCCGTCGAGCACTTAGCCCGGCACGGAGAGTGTCGCTAAACGGTTGATTTTCAGTTATTCGGAGGTACACTACCTTTTAATTATTCACCCGTCGAGCAATAAGCCCGGCACGACGAGTGTCGCTAAAGGGTTAATCTCCACTTCGAGAGTACGTTGCCGCTTAATCTCCACCCGTCGAGCACTAAGCCCGGCACATAGAGTGTCGCTAAAGGGTTATTCTCCACTTCGGAGGTACGTTGCCGCTTAATCTCCACCCGTCGAGCACCAAGCCCGGCACGGAGAGTGTCGCTAGAAGGTTAATCTCCATTTCGGAGGTACGCTTAATCTCCACCCGTCAAGCACTAAGCCCGGGACGCAGAGTGTCAGTAAAAGGGTTATCTCCACTTTGGAGGTACGTTACCGCTTAATCTCCACCCGTCGAGCACTTAGCCCGGCACGGAGAGTGTCGCTAAACGGTTGATTTTCAGTTATTCGGAGGTACACTACCTTTTAATTATTCACCCGTCGAGCAATAAGCCCGGCACGACGAGTGTCGCTAAAGGGTTAATCTCCACTTCGGGAGTACGTTGCCGCTTAATCTCCACCCGTCGATCACTAAGCCTGTCACATAGAGTGTCGCTAAAGGGTTATTCTCCACTTCGGAGGTACGATTACGCTTAATATCCACCAGTCGAGCACTAAACCCGGTACGGAGAGTGTCGCTAAGGGGTTAATCTTCCCTTCGGATGTTCGCTACCGCTTATCCTCCACCCGTTATGCACTAAGGCTAGGGATCAAGTGAATTTGGTCAATGTTGATGGTAATGATATCTTGAGACGTCGATGTTGATTGTATTGATATCTTGGATTGTCGATGTTGATGGTGTTGATATATTGGGATGTTGACATCGATGGCAATCTATGCCGATATTATCGCCGATGTATCGATATTTGGGACGATATAGCGATACATCGGGCTTTGATAATCAACATTTTCCAATTGTTTGATAATTGATGGCATTTATACTAGCAATACTGCCATCGTGTCGATGTCGATGACGCAACCCATCACATCGATGGCACCATCACGGGGTAATGACGATACTATCGACGATGCATCGATGGCTGATCCCTAGCCTTGTTTTGCACTAAGCCAGGGCCGGAGAATGTCGGTAAGAGGTTAATCTCCACTTCGGAGGTACGCTTACTACCGCTTAATCTCCTGCCGTCGAGCACAAAGCCCGGGACGGAGAGTGTCGGTCAAAGGTTAATCTCCACATCGGGGGTCCGTTACCGCTTAATCTCCACCCGTCAAGCACCAAGCGCGGCACTAAAAGTGTCGCTGAAAGGTTAATCTCCACTTCGGAGGTACGCTACCGCTTAATCTCCACCCGTCAAGCACAAAGCCCGGGACGGAGAGTGTCGCTAAAGGGTTAATCTCCAATTCGGGGATACGCTACCACTTAATCTCCACCCGTAGAGCACAAAGCCCGACACGAAGAGTGTCGCTAAAGGGTCAGTTTCCGCTTCGGAGGTACGTTGCCGCTTAATCTCCACCCGTCGATCACCAAGCCCGGCACTAAAAGTGTCGGTAAAAGGTTAATCTCCACATCGGAGGTTTGCTACCGCTTAATCTCCACCCGTCGAGCACTTTACCCGGCACGGAGAGTGTCGCTAGAGGGTTAATCTCCACTTCGGAGGTCCGCTACCGCTTAAAATCCACCCGTCGAGCACTAAGCCCGGGACGCAGAGGGTCAGTAAAAAGTTAATCTCCACTTCGGAGGTACGTTACCACTTAATCTCCACCCGTCGAGCACTAAGCCCGGCACGGAGAGTGTCGCTAAAGGGTTACTCTCAACTTCGGGAGTACGTTGCCGCTTAATCTCCACCCGTCGAGCACTAAGCCCGGCACAAAGAGTGTCGCAAAAGGGTTCATCTCCACTTTGGGGGTACGCTACCGCTTAATCTCCACCCGTCGAGCACTAAGCCAGGGACGGAGAGTGTCGGTAAAGGGTTAATCTCCACTTCGGGGGTACGCTACCGCTTAATCACCACCCGTCGAGCACAAAGCCCGGCACGACGAGTGTCGCTAATGGGTTAATCTTCACTGCGGGAGTACGCTACCGTTTATTCTTCACCCGTCGAGCACTAAGCCCGGGCCGGAGAGTGTCGGTAAAAGGTAACTCTTCACCTTCGGAGGTACGCTACCGCTTAATCTCCACCCGTCGAGCACCAAGCCCGGCACGGAGAAAGTCGCTAGAAGGTTAATCTCCACTTCGGAGATCCGCTACCGCTTAATCTCCACCCGTCGAGCACTAAGCCCGGCACTAAAAGTGTCGCCAAAGGGTTCATCTCCACTTCGGGGGTCTGCTACCGCTTAATCTCCACCCGTCGAGCACTAAGCCCGGCACGAAGAGTGTCGCTGAAGGGTTAATCTCCACTTCGGAGGTACGCTGCCGCTTAATCTCCACCCGTCGAGCACCAATCCCGGCACGGAAAGTGTCGCTAAAGGGTTAATCTCCATTTCGGGGGTACGCTACCGCTTAACCTCCACCCGTCAAGCACTAAGCTCGGCACGGAGAGTGTCGCTAAACGGTTAATCTCTACCTTCGGAGGTCCGCTACCGCTTAACCTCCACTCGTCGAGCACTTTACCCGGCACGGAGAATGTCGCTAAATGGTTGATCTTCACTAATTCGTAGGTACGCTACCGCTTAATATTAACCCGTCGAGCACTAAGCCCGGCACGACGAGCTTCGCTAAAGGGTTAATCTCCACTTCGGGAGTACGTTGCCGATTAATCTCCACCCGTCGAGCACTAAGCCCGGCACAAAAAGTGCCGCTAAAGGGTTATTCTCAAATTCGGAGGTACGTTGCCGCTTAATCTCCACCCGTCGAGCACCAAGCCCGGCACGGAGAGTGTCGCTAGAAGGTTAATCTCCACTTCGGAGGCCCGCTTAATCTCCACCCGTCAAGCACTAAGCCCGGGACGCAGAGTGTCAGTAAAAGGGTTATCTCCACTTCGGAGGTACGTTACCGCTTAATCTCCACCCGTCGAGCACTTAGCCCGGCACGGAGAGTGTCGCTAAACGGTTGATTTTCAGTTATTCGGAGGTACACTACCTTTTAATTATTCACCCGTCGAGCAATAAGCCCGGCACGACGAGTGTCGCTAAAGGGTTAATCTCCACTTCGGGAGTACGTTGCCGCTTAATCTCCACCCGTCGAGCACTAAGCCCGGCACATAGAGTGTCGCTAAAGGGTTACTCTCCACTTCGGGAGTACGTTGCCGCTTAATCTCCACCCGTCGAGCACTAAGCCCGGCACAAAGAGTGTCGCAAAAGGGTTCATCTCCACTTCGGGGGTACGCTACCGCTTAATCTCCACCCGTCGAGCACTAAGCCAGGGACGGAGAGTGTCGGTAAAGGGTTAATCTCCACTTCGGGGGTACGCTACCGCTTAATCACCACCCGTCGAGCACAAAGCCCGGCACGACGAGTGTCGCTAAAGGGTTATTCTCCACTTCGGGAGTACGCTACCGCTTATTCTTCACCCGTCGAGCACTAAGCCCGGGCCGGAGAGTGTCGGTTAAAGGTAACTCTTCACCTTCGGAGGTACGCTACCGCTTAATCTCCACCCGTCGAGCACCAAGCCCGGCACGGAGAGTGTCGGTAGAAGGTTAATCTTCACTTCGGAGATCCGCTACCACTTAATCTCCACCCGTCGAGCACTAAGCCCGGCACTAAAAGTGTCGCCAAAGGGTTAATCAACATTTCCGGAGTACGCTACCGCTTAATCTCCACCCGTCGAGCACCAATCCCGGCACGGAAAGTGTCGCTAAAGGGTTAATCTCCATTTCGGGGGTACGCTACCGCTTAACCTCCACCCGTCAAGCACTAAGCTCGGCACGGAGAGTGTCGCTAAACGGTTAATCTCTACCTTCGGAGGTCCGCTACCGCTTAACCTCCACTCGTCGAGCACTTTACCCGGCACGGAGAATGTCGCTAAATGGTTGATCTTCACTAATTCGTAGGTACGCTACCGCTTAATATTAACCCGTCGAGCACTAAGCCCGGCACGACGAGTGTCGCTAAAGGGTTAATCTCCACTTCGGGAGTACGTTGCCGCTTAATCTCCACCCGTCGAGCACTAAGCCCGGCACAAAAAGTGCCGCTAAAGGGTTATTCTCAAATTCGGAGGTACGTTGCCGCTTAATCTCCACCCGTCGAGCACCAAGCCCGGCACGGAGAGTGTCGCTAGAAGGTTAATCTCCACTTCGGAGGCCCGCTTAATCTCCACCCGTCAAGCACTAAGCCCGGGACGCAGAGTGTCAGTAAAAGGGTTATCCTCACTTCGGAGGTACGTTACCGCTTAATCTCCACCCGTCGAGCACTTAGCCCGGCACGGAGAGTGTCGCTAAACGGTTGATTTTCAGTTATTCGGAGGTACACTACCTTTTAATTATTCACCCGTCGAGCAATAAGCCCGGCACGACGAGTGTCGCTAAAGGGTTAATCTCCACTTCGGGAGTACGTTGCCGCTTAATCTCCACCCGTCGAGCACTAAGCCCGGCACATAGAGTGTCGCTAAAGGGATACTCTCCACTTCGGGAGTACGTTGCCGCTTAATCTCCACCCGTCGAGCACTAAGCCCGGCACAAAGAGTGTCGCAAAAGGGTTCATCTCCACTTCGGGGGTACGCTACCGCTTAATCTCCACCCGTCGAGCACTAAGCCAGGGACGGAGAGTGTCGGTAAAGGGTTAATCTCCACTTCGGGGGTACGCTACCGCTTAATCACCACCCGTCGAGCACAAAGCCCGGCACGACGAGTGTCGCTAAAGGGTTAATCTCCACTTCGGGAGTACGCTACCGCTTATTCTTCACCCGTCGAGCACTAAGCCCGGGCCGGAGAGTGTCGGTTAAAGGTAACTCTTCACCTTCGGAGGTACGCTACCGCTTAATCTCCACCCGTCGAGCACCAAGCCCGGCACGGAGAGTGTCGGTAGAAGGTTAATCTTCACTTCGGAGATCCGCTACCACTTAATCTCCACCCGTCGAGCACTAAGCCCGGCACTAAAAGTGTCGCCAAAGGGTTAATCAACATTTCCGGAGTACGCTACCGCTTAATCTTTACCCGTCGAGCACTAAGCCCGGCACGAAGAGTGTCGCTGAAGGGTTAATCTCCACTTTGGAGGTACGCTGCCGCTTAATCTCCACCCGTCGAGCACCAATCCCGGCACGGAAAGTGTCGCAAAACGGTTAATCTCCATTTCGGGGGTACGCTACCGCTTAACCTCCACCCGTCATGAACTAAGCTCGGCACGACGAGTGTCGCTAAAGGGTTAATCTCCACTTCGGGAGTACGTTGCCGCTTAATCTCCACCCGTCGAGCACTAAGCCCGGCACAAAAAGTGCCGCTAAAGGGTTATTCTCAAATTCGGAGGTACGTTGCCGCTTAATCTCCACCCGTCGAGCACCAAGCCCGGCACGGAGAGTGTCGCTAGAAGGTTAATCTCCACTTCGGAGGTCCGCTTAATCTCCACCCGTCAAGCACAAGGCCCGGGACGCAGAGTGTCAGTAAAAGGGTTATCTCCACTTCGGAGGTACGTTACCGCTTAATCTCCACCCGTCAAGCACAAAGCCCGGGACGGAGAGTGTCGCTAAAGGGTTAATCTCCAATTCGGGGGTACGCTACCACTTAATCTCCACCCGTCGAGCACTAAGCCCGGCACGAAGAGTGTCGCTGAAGGGTTAATCTCCACTTCGGAGGTACGCTGCCGCTTAATCTCCACCCGTCGAGCACCAATCCCGGCAGGGAAAGTGTCGCAAAACGGTTAATCTCCATTTCGGGGTTACGCTACCGCTTAACCTCCACCCGTCAAGCACTAAGCTCGGCACGACGAGCTTCGCTAAAGGGTTAATCTCCACTTCGGGAGTACGTTGCCGCTTAATCTCCACCCGTCGAGCACTAAGCCCGGCACAAAAAGTGCCGCTAAAGGGTTATTCTCAAATTCGGAGGTACGTTGCCGCTTAATCTCCACCCGTCGAGCACCAAGCCCGGCACGGAGAGTGTCGGTAGAAGGTTAATCTTCACTTCGGAGATCCGCTACCACTTAATCTCCACCCGTCGAGCACTAAGCCCGGCACTAAAAGTGTCGCCAAAGGGTTAATCAACATTTCCGGAGTACGCTACCGCTTAATCTTTACCCGTCGAGCACTAAGCCCGGCACGAAGAGTGTCGCTGAAGGGTTAATCTCCACTTTGGAGGTACGCTGCCGCTTAATCTCCACCCGTCGAGCACCAATCCCGGCACGGAAAGTGTCGCAAAACGGTTAATCTCCATTTCGGGGGTACGCTACCGCTTAACCTCCACCCGTCATGAACTAAGCTCGGCACGACGAGTGTCGCTAAAGGGTTAATCTCCACTTCGGGAGTACGTTGCCGCTTAATCTCCACCCGTCGAGCACTAAGCCCGGCACAAAAAGTGCCGCTAAAGGGTTAATCTCAAATTCGGAGGTACGTTGCCGCTTAATCTCCACCCGTCGAGCACCAAGCCCGGCACGGAGAGTGTCGCTAGAAGGTTAATCTCCACTTCGGAGGTCCGCTTAATCTCCACCCGTCAAGCACTAGGCCCGGGACGCAGAGTGTCAGTAAAAGGGTTATCTCCACTTCGGAGGTACGTTACCGCTTAATCTCCACCCGTCAAGCACAAAGCCCGGGACGGAGAGTGTCGCTAAAGGGTTAATCTCCAATTCGGGGGTACGCTACCACTTAATCTCCACCCGTCGAGCACTAAGCCCGGCACGAAGAGTGTCGCTGAAGGGTTAATCTCCACTTCGGAGGTACGCTGCCGCTTAATCTCCACCCGTCGAGCACCAATCCCGGCAGGGAAAGTGTCGCAAAACGGTTAATCTCCATTTCGGGGTTACGCTACCGCTTAACCTCCACCCGTCAAGCACTAAGCTCGGCACGACGAGCTTCGCTAAAGGGTTAATCTCCACTTCGGGAGTACGTTGCCGCTTAATCTCCACCCGTCGAGCACTAAGCCCGGCACAAAAAGTGCCGCTAAAGGGTTATTCTCAAATTCGGAGGTACGTTGCCGCTTAATCTCCACCCGTCGAGCACCAAGCCCGGCACGGAGAGTGTCGCTAGAAGGTTAATCTCCACTTCGGAGGTCCGCTTAATCTCCACCCGTCAAGCACTAAGCCCGGGACGCAGAGTGTCAGTAAAAGGGTTATCTCCACTTCGGAGGTACGTTACCGCTTAATCTCCACCCGTCAAGCACAAAGCCCGGGACGGAGAGTGTCGCTAAAGGGTTAATCTCCAATTCGGGGGTACGCTACCACTTAATCTCCACCCGTCGAGCACAAAGCCCGACACGAAGAGTGTCGCTAAAGGGCCAGTTTCCGCTTCGGAGGTACGTTGCCGCTTAATCTCCACCCGTCGATCACCAAGCCCGGCACTAAAAGTGTCGGTAAAAGGTTAATCTCCACTTCGGAGGTTTGCTACCGCTTAATCTCCACCCGTCGAGCACCAAGCCCGGCACGGAGAGTGTCGCTAGAGGGTTAATCTCCAATTCGGAGGTCCGCTACCGCTTAAAATCCACCCGTCGAGCACTAAGCCCGGGACGGAGAGTGTCGCTAAAGGGTTACTCTCAACG
>JAPMLY010002648.1:0-47257 GCA_026401115.1 Tetraselmis chui
CGTTCCTGCGGGCCGGATTGGTACCTGGAACTGTGCATCCCAAGCGCTCTCCGCTACCGTCACGCCCTCCCGACCACCTGTCGACCACTTGCTCCCGACCAACATATAGGGGGGGTTCCCTTCACCGTCCAAGAACTCGCCAGCAACCTAAAGCGGGTGGGGTAGAGTCACATACAAAAGTTCGCGTGTCGGGCAGGTGGGCACGGCGGGCGGGTACCTCGAAGATCACGCCCGCAACTTCCGCCTTGATGTCCAGCCACCTCTCCCATATTCGCGCCGAGCGCGAAGAGTGCACCGCAGCTCCACGCTTTGTTCGGCTGTTACCTTGCCCCCTGCGAAGAGGTACCTCATGCGGCCGAGCGCGAGTTGCTTGAAGAGAACTGCGGCTCGCTCGCAAAGAGGCACCTCCACCCCCTTCAGCCCGCCATCGGGCGCCTCCTTCTTCGTGGGCCCCAGCTCCGAGGCGGAGAGGGACGCCTCAAGCGCAACTTGTTTCTCCGCCTCGGTCCAATGCCAACTTCCGGCTTGCGCGGCCCCCTCTTCGGAACGTTAGCGCCGAGGCATATTGGGCGGACTGTGCTAGCGATGTTGCGGGGCCGTGGGTGGTGGGATACTGCGTAGCGATACTGCGTAGCGATTATTTCCAGCTACAGGGGGAAGAGCCCCGCGCGACGCGATAAGCGGTATGTACTGTATAAAATACTAGTTTCCCGAGCCGTGTACCTTCTCCTGGTACACGGCTCGGGCAAATAGGAACACGGCTTGAGGCTCAAGCCGTGTTCCTATTTGCCCAAGCCGTGTTCCTATTTGGCCGGTACACGGCTCGCGAGCCGTGTACCGTAATTGGAATACCTGTATTTTTGATATTTTCGGTACAGGGCTCGCGAGCCGTGTACCGCACGTCTAATTGGAATATCGGCTTTAGGCGCCTTTCGCAAACGCAGGACGAAATGCAGGACGAGATGAAATTCCGCTAACCTGTACAAAAACGTACTAAAACCGTTAAATTTCATCCCCTCCCACGCTGTCAAAATATCTGTATTTCGCACTTGTAGGACGAGATTTGGGTGTAGGACGAGATCATAAATAACGCTCACGGGTACAGGCCAGAGCAAGTCGCGCACGCGTGATGGCGGCCGGAGAAGGGCAGTTTTGGTTCTTCATCACAACACGTCGCAGGGACTCGAGCCCGAGTTTCATCCTCCTATAGTCGTGATATTTTCCAATGGTCGCATCTTGGTTTCAAGTTAAGCCACTATGGAGCAGGCGGACTGTCGGGTCGCTGCTCCAAAAGCGCGAAGCCAAACGTGTGAAGGGATTCTTCCGAGCCGCATTGCTCACATTGTCGTGCTAGAAACCATCGGACCCACTTGAGGAAGTCGAGAATGCATCTATGAATTGAGCTATGTCCGGCTTAAACATGGCAAGGATGTCAGGGAGGCGGAGTCAAGCGTTTCGCTTACCGAGCAACACATGGTCCCTCTAGAGTTTCCCGCCGACACGTATCGAGTCTATTTCAACTGTCCATCGCACAAGTCGCTTGGGATGAGTGACATGCACTATCGCACAAAAAATCGATGCATGTTCAGGTAAGAACTTCTGTGGAATGGGCGTATGGGTACATCAAGCAAAACTTCCCCTTCGTCAATGTTGTGGATTACATGAAGATCGGCAATTCTAGAGTCCATGATTTCTACACCAGTGCCACTTTCCTTGCAAACTGTAGAACTCGTCTGCGTGGAAATGCCACGAGTTTATTCTCTGATACACCCCTCCCTCTCTTCAAGAGTACCTACATTATTGCAAATTTGAGTAGATATGTAAACAAGAACCCCACTACATGCCATTGCGTAGATGTGTGTATGCATGCATGCATGCATTGTGTGAATATATGTGTGTGTGTGTGTGTGTGTGTGTGTGTGTGTGTGTGTGTGTGTGTTTCTTTGTATCTTGGTGCGTGCTTGTATACGCATCTGCTTGTGCATGTGTGTGTGTGTGTGTGTGTGTGTGTGTGTGTGTGTGTCTGTGCGTTTGTGTGTGTGTGTGTGTGTGTGTGTGTGTGTGTGTGTGTGTGTGTGTGTGTGTGTTTCTTTGTGTCTGTGTGCGTGCTTGTATACGCATCTGCTTGTGCATGTGCATGTGTGTGTGTCTATGTGTGTCTATGTCTGCATGTGCGTGTGTCTGTGTGCGTGTGAGTGTGTGTGAGTGTATGTGTTTGCATGTGTGTTTGTGTGTGTGTGTGTGTGCGTGTGTCTGTGTGCGTGCTTGTATACGCATCTGCTTGTGCATGTGTGTGTGTGTGTGTGTGTCTGTGTGTCTGTGTGTTTGTGTCTGCATGTGTGTGTGTATGTGTGTGTGTTTCTTTGTGTCTCTGTGCGTGCTTGTATACGCATCTGCTTGTTCATGTGCATGTGTGTGTGTCTATGTGTGTCTGTGTCTGCATGTGCGTGTGTCTGTGTGCGTGTGAGTGTGTGTGAGTGTATGTGTCTGCATGTGTGTGTGTGTGTGTGTGTGTGTGTCTGTCTGTTTGTGTCTGTGTGCGTGCTTGTATACGCATCTGATTGTGCATGTGTGTGTGTGTGTTTGTGTCTGTGTGTTTGTGTCTGTATGTGTGTGTGTGTGGGTGTGTGTGTCTTTGTGTCTCTGTGCGTGCTTGTATACGCATCTGCTTTTTCATGTGCATGTGTGTGTGTCTATGTGTGTCTGTGTCTGCATGTGTGTGTGTGTCTGTGTGCGTGTGAGTGTGTGTGAGTGTATGTGTCTGCATGTGTGTGTGTGTGTGTGTGTGTGTGTGTCTGTCTGTTTGTGTCTGTGTGCGTGCTTGTATACGCATCTGATTGTGCATGTGTGTGTGTGTGTTTGTGTCTGTGTGTTTGTGTCTGTATGTGTGTGTGTGTGGGTGTGTGTGTCTTTGTGTCTCTGTGCGTGCTTGTATACGCATCTGCTTTTTCATGTGCATGTGTGTGTGTCTATGTGTGTGTGTGTCTGCATGTGTGTGTGTGTCTGTGTGCGTGTGAGTGTGAGTGTATGTGTCTGTCTGTTTGTGTTTGTGCGTGCTTGTATACGCATCTGCTTGTTCATGTGCATGTGTGTGTGTCTATGTGTGTCTGTGTCTGCATGTGCGTGTGTCTGTGTGCGTACGAGTGTGAGTGTATGTGTCTGTCTGTTTGTGTCTGTGCGTGCTTGTATACGCATCTGCTTGTGCATGTGTGTGTGTGTGTGTGTGTGTGTGTGTGTGTGTGTGTGTGTGTGTGTGTGTTTCTTATGTATGTGCGTGCTTGTATACGCATCTGCTTGTCTGATATCACAGAGCCTCTCGGAAGGGGAATACATATCATTATGCGGTCTTTTACAACATTAAACCACGCTAGCTTTATCTTGTAGTCCACTCCGTCCAACACCCATCCATTCGAGGCGTCATGCCAATTTGCACCGAAGGTCTCGATAATAGCCCGATGGACGCGAGGGAGCGACGCTAGGGGAAGACGATTTGAGCACCACATGATGTTACTAAAGCGTGAATCGCCCAGATAAGCCGAAGCCACGCCACTTTTCTCATCTATGATCGTATGGTATTTGGTTACAAGGGAATCGCGCGGGACAAGCACGGTCTGCACCAGTTTTAAGCCTAAACCGACTACATCGACGGAATCAAGCGCTTCCCCGTTAGGCGGATTCGCCGCCGCCTGGCGTGCACATGTTAGTGCACGGGTTGCCGCGCCGATACCCTCTACTCCTTCTACCTCCGCCACATCGGCGGTTGCATGAGACTTCGGGGTTGGGGTGTTGCCGGAGTCACTCACGATGCTCGCATGGGAGGCTCGGGGGTTGTTGTTCGGGGTGGTGGTCTCTCTACCCCCGCCATTACTCCCGCTTCGCTTTTCACTTTCCAGCTCCAAGCTGCGTCCACCGCCTAAAAGACGCCTCATTGTGTTCGCAAGCCTACCGAGTATCCCAAAATTAGGCGAGTCCGCCGTTGTGCTAGCTTTGCCTTTCGACACCCAAGTGACAGCACGCGCGATGACCTCTAACAGGAAACTCGAGCGAGCATCTTGCGGGAGGTTCCAACGGAAGGTTCAAGAAGTTAAGATATAATGTACTTGTTTCTGTCCTACGCCCGTAGGACAAGATTGCCGATTTTGGCCGATTTCATCCTGCCCTGCGACTGAGGCGTAGGACGGAATGGTACGGATGGGAAAGTAGAAGTACGTAGGCCGAAATTGCTTTTGTACGTTTTTGTACAGGTTAGCGATTTATCTCGTCCTACGGCTCGTCCTACGTTTGCGAAAGGCGCGTATTGAAGAGCGCTAGTGCCTCGGGAGAATTGGTGGTACGGTACGTGTACCACAAAAACGTGTGGTACGAAGCAATATTTTTCATTAGTACTTATTTCTTAAATATTTCGAAGAGAACTGTATCATCGCTATATTTGGAGTTGCTCGCACCCTAAGCGCACCACCCCTTTGTCGGGCCATCCACCCGACTCAGAAGGACCAAAGTCAGATCAAACTCTACCTCAAGCCCGACGCTTCTCGAAACAAGTTGCCAAGAGGATTTTGAAACTTTTGGGAGTCGGAGGCGAAGGTTGGTGTGGTGAGTTGGGCGTGCAAGCAACGTGAAAGGTCCGGAGTGAGCGATGCGCGATGAGGTCGGCGACAAGCTGACCGTCCTAAAGATGAGCTAGAGCTGTGCGGTAAGACCCTCTCGTGTATCGAAAATCAGCTCGATAACGGCCATGAGTATCATGGAATAGATGGACCAGTTGTTTGGGTCGCAGGAGGCTATGTTGCGGCGGGCTTGAAAGTCGAGGGGAGTGTACGAGGTAAAAAGATGCGTGTAGCCGCTCCCCGGCACGACCGCGTCCCGCATTTACGCTCGTGTGCCTCGCTTTTTGAGGTACCTAGCGACCAAAATCTTACTGAAACCCGTTCGAATAGGAAAACAAGGAATAATTAGACACTAAGAAGGAGTTGAGGCGTGCTGGTTGTGACGTGGGGGTGGATGCGGGAGTGAGCGTGGCGCATGTGCGAGCGCGGCTATGTGCGCGGCCTCGGCTCGAAGCCCCGCGCTCCGAATGTCGAGGAGGCGACCCTTCCCGACAAAGAGAATGCCAATAAGCGCTCATATAGGAAGGAGGATATCGAGGGAGCGAGTGGGTGTGCAGTTTCAGACATGGGAAGTAAGGGTAGACATAGGCGATAGGCACAGGTCGTGCATTACATCGGGGGGGGGGGGGGAGGGGTTTAGTGGCTCCGCCAAAATTCAGATTACACAGTTCTTTGTAAAACAAAAAGTTAAAAACACCTCTAATTCCCTTCCAATTTGCATGATAGAGCGCATTGCTACTGCTTTAGCTTCTTTAAGGGGGGTAAACCTAGGCTTTGTGCGTTTTTGTGTGGCGATCCATGGGCATGTATGCATGTCACTCGACTGCATTATGGCGTCACGTTGCTACATCATGCTAATGCTATTGGGGACATTTCGTTGCGATAGCGTAGCCTTATTATGCTGCAATTCAGGCAATTTCATGAGCATGGAGTTCTATAGTTGCTGCCTATGGATAGGTGGTGCAAACAATCATGA
The DNA here is from genome assembly GCA_026401115.1 of Tetraselmis chui. Classification (NCBI taxonomy): domain Eukaryota; kingdom Viridiplantae; phylum Chlorophyta; class Chlorodendrophyceae; order Chlorodendrales; family Chlorodendraceae; genus Tetraselmis; species Tetraselmis chui. Next base: position 5,584 of record JAPMLY010002648.1, read on the forward strand.
TTAAGGGCTGCATGTTCAGCCCCGCCCAAACCCGGTGGCTTCGCCCGCCACGTTACCAACAAGGAGCTCGGAAACCAACTTGATATGCCATTAATGCGAGCAGGGGTGAACGGGGAGGTAGCATGAGGTCCGTAGCATATGGGTCGTTGCGGTAAAAGTACCCGTTACAGGTCGAGCCGCGTTTTGGAGAAGGAGATGCGTCGGTGGGTAGTGGTGGCTGATTTTCGAAATTTATATTTTCAGCTATTTTTCTACCAGTTCCCTCCGTCGGCGCGGCGCGCATCGCGGAGTCGGTAGGCACCAGCTCCACAGGAAATTCGGTCACGGTGTTGGGAGGGTGAAGAGGAACTAATATTCGATTGATGTGGTCGTCGCCAGGCGTGGGAGGCGGTGAGCTAGCAGGTTCTTGCCCGGCAGTGGGCAGCTCTTCCCGGAGTTGAGTGGACCGCTCGGTAGTTTCCGCACCATCATCCCACCGCACGGTCCACAACTTGGGCCCTACCGACGCAGTAACCAAGCCATACTTCCGGGCACGCTGATGGCGCCTCGAGCCGGGCTTTAGGTCCTCTATGGGGCCTCTACGAGCCGAGACCCTTTGGCCTATCCGGACGTGCCGAGCGGAGGTACCGCGGGGGGTAGATGGGGGCAAAATCGTCGCCATGGCGAATAGCCGCGGCCGGTAACCGGTATTTCTTGAAAAATAAGTTGACTGGGACCTTCTGCACGTTTTGGACCTATTTCTGTAAAGATTGCTTAAATCAGCGGTCTGTTTGGAGGTTCCAAAATTGACCATTTTCTGTGGTACATGTACCACAAACGTGGTACGTGTACCACCAATTCTCCCGAGGCACTAGCAAAGAGTTATCATTAAAAATAATGATAACTATTCCGTCCCGTACGGTACGTTTTTAACGCCCTTGTGGCAGCCGCCCGCCTGTAGTCGCCTCTACCACCCGGTTTGACCGCAAGTGCGGACCATCAGCTCGAGAGCCCCGCCCGGGTGCCCCGCTTGTGCGCACCCGCAAGCGCACCCACAGGCGCCCAAAGGACCCACAGGCGTCTACACTACACGCCCACAGCGGCCACGGCGCCACAGCACGAACGTGCTGATATGCGGAGCCCCTCAACTAGTAGCGGGATGCGGCCCCGCGTGTCGCCCGCCGCGCGTAGGGTCATGGCGACGATGCTCGTCGCCGCCATCGCGCTGGAGGGGATACCCCTTATGCGCTCACAAGCGGGGAACCGCCTCGTAGAGGAGGTGGTGCTGTGCCCCGCCGGGTTCAAGGTGGTCGGTCGCGCTGCCAACGTGCGCCGCGTACGCATGGTCTAGCGGCAGCGGCTGCAGCAAATCGGTTCCCGCGCGAATCCGGTATCCTGTACAGATTGTATGATGACGGAATGATAATTTTATCGTTCGCACTGTATAGGACCGCGGCCGCGATAATGATAATTGTCACCCAGAAAATTAAGGAATGATAATTATCATTCCTGTATATGAAGGGGGTTACAATCGATTATACATCGCCGTACGGTAGACTTTCGTTGCTGATTAGATAATATTATATTTTCGCGCTCCCGCCGCCCGCCACGACAGCACAGACCCAATTCTGACCGAGATTGCATGCGCGACTCGATCTTACACCAACAGCTTCCCGTCCAACCCTCCCAACTTGACCAGCTTCCAGCGCTTGGACGATACTCGCTGTGAGTTGGGGCGCCTCTGGTCCGGAAATGGCACCCACTTCAGCTGGCAACGCCAACCTGGCATCAGCGACACGCCGCGTGCTACGCCGCTCCCGCGTAGGGCGTTCCCGGTGTAGCACCGACAGCACGCCAAACTCGGCCCGCTCCGTGACGGGTCCAGTGGGAAGGCCAGCGGCTGATGTTGCTTGTGCAGTGGGGGCACGCGGTAGGCGCGTGGCTTCAAGTCGTGGGGACGAGAGCGGGGGCGAGACGGTGGTGGCGGTAGTGGAGTTTCCCAAGACGGACGGCGAGAGTGAAGGCGATGACGACGAAGGCGGGCACGCGAGCGGGCAAGCCGACGCAGGGAATAGGGGGCTAAAGTTGTTGGGAATGGACCCATCGCCGGAGCTAGTAGCGATCGGGATGGTGTACCTCGTCCAGGGCATTCTTGGCCTGTCCCGTCTCGCGGTGTTTTTCCCGCCACGTCAAAGACTTTTTCCCTTGCCTTAAATAAACCCATGAAACCCTATTAAAACCCTCAAACTTTATTGTGTTGAACTTCGTGCTAGTAACTGAAAAGTCAGACACGTGAGAGGGTCTGCATTGGTAATAAAGGGAGATGAGCTGCAAGAGGGGGTGATAGAGGCATGATGGTGGCGTGTGATATGTTGTTATGTGGCGTGGTGTGGCACTGTGATTCATGCAGGTGAGCTTCTACATGAAGGATGGCCTAGGGCTGGACCCGGCCACAACCACGATGCTGAGTGGGGTGGGCGCATTTCCATGGCTGATCAAGCCGCTGTATGGGTTTCTGAGCGATATGGTGCCGCTGTTTGGCTACCGTCGGCGCAGCTACCTGCAGCTCTGTGGCCTCATCAGCGCCAGCTCATGGCTCGCCCTGGCAACTGTGGTAGACAGCACGCCGGGCCTGCTGATTGCGTTGGTGGCTGGATCCTTTGGAACCGCCTGCAGCGACGTCGTAGTAGACTCGATTTTGGTTGAAAGGGCGCGGGGGCAGCCGCAGGCAAGCAGCCCCAATGAACTCAATCATATTTTCAAGTATTGACAAAAAAGACGGTGTTAATTTTCTTCCTTGTTATTGTGTTTGGCATTTTTCAGTAGTATTTCGTCCATACTTTGTGTCTGCCAGGCCACGTCAGGGAATCTGCAGTCGCTGTGCTGGGGAAGCGCAGCGTTTGGGGGGATCATTAGCTCTTACTTTAGCGGCAGCCTGGTGGAGCACTACGACACGCACTGGGTGTTTGGGGCAACTGCGCTGTTCCCCCTCATCGTCAGCGGATCCGCGCTGCTGATATCAGAGGAGAAGGTCACGCATGAACCATCTGCAGGTACGCGCCCCTTCCCCTCCCCCCATCTCCACCCCTTCCCATCTTTTTTGTTTCACAGCGTGTGGAACTGGAGTAAACTGGACGAACTATGATGGTTCGGTCCGTGTAATGTTTCCTCTGCAAAGGGCTGATGAACACAAAGCCACGTGAGGTTTTGGCAACCGTCGAAGCTCAAGTTACACCTATCTATCAGGTACAGCTTCTCGTTCGCTCTGCTTGTGCGTGCGCGCGCGCGCGCGCGCGTGTGTGTGTGTGTGTGTGTGTGTGTGTGTGTGTGTGTGTGTGTGTACCTCGCCACTATTGTATGTGCAACGGTGCTCGCTATAGGGAAAGACATGCAAGTACGGGTGCCTCACGCCGCGGTCGTGCATGGCGCAGGCGTTTACCCAAAAGGAGGTACTGCTTCCAGCCGTTTTTGTCTTCTTGTGGCAGGTGTGGTGCCCCATACTTTTCCGGGATATTGTCCGCTCTCACACTGCCTGTCTGTGCGCACCCGACTCTTCCATTCAATACTCAGCCAACGAGTCTAATGTGTGGGGTAATGCTGAAGGCTACTCCATCGGCGGGGTCCGCGATGTTTTACTTCCAGACCAACCAACTTCATTTTTCTCCCGAGTTTCTGGGGCGTGTGCAGTTGGTGGGGAGCATTGCGTCGCTGGGCGGTGTCGCGCTTTACAAAACTCTTCTGAAGGTGAGTGCGTCATGATTGCCAGTTGTGGCAGCTGTGTTTCGCATGGCATTCCATCTCGTAAACGCTGCTGCATCTCCCTCAGAAACTATTTCGGATGCCTGTTACAGGATGTCCCATTGCGAAAAATGTTTTTCTGGTCAACAATTCTGTCGGCTGGCTTTGGGCTGACCGACCTCATTCTCATCACCGGTGTGCGAGGGCCGCATCGTTCTTAGCTTCATAATGGTCATCCGTACGCCATGTCTGTGCAAGCGACCACTACTGACACCGCCCCCCCTCGCCCCCCCTCTTTGGCTATCAACGGGTCACAGGTCTGAATCGGCAATTGGGGTTGGATGACCATTTGTTCGTGTTGGGAGATTCGCTACTGCTGACAGTCCTGGGGCAGGTGTCCTTCATGCCTGTCCTTGTTCTGGCGACACGGCTGTGTCCGGAGGTACACCTCCCCCTCTACTGCCCACTGGCGTTCAGCACACCCCCCCCCCCCCCCCCCCCCCCCCCACACACACACACACGCACGCGCATGCGCACGTAAGGCAGCGTCTTGCAGAGTCGCGTTTCTGTAGTTGTGGTGTCATTCATACATTCGTTGCGGCACTTTGGTTTACAGCCTACGCACGCTCCATTTCTGCCAAATAAATGACGTTGTCTGCGCTTGGAGTCAACTATCCTCCTCGTTGTCAACTGTCCTCACACACACACACACACACACACACACGCACACCTACGCACGCACGCCCATTCAAGGTGGTGACGTAGCCGATCATGTTAATCCATGTACACGCGGAATGGCATGAAGGGGGATAAAACCGCCGCTTCCCGGAACGGAGTTGCACGCTTTATCCAAGTACCGCCAAAAGTCGGTACCCGATAGGAACTAAGCCTCCGCATCAAACATCGATGTATTCATTGCATCATGATGCGTCTGCCACATCATCCGCATCAATGCGTCCATGAATTAGTGCTCAATTTAATCAATGCGTCCACGAATTAGTGCCCCATTTAATCAATGCATCCATGAATTAGTGGCCCATTTAATCAATGCGTCCATGAATTAGTGCCCCACTTAATCAATGCGTCCATGAATTAGTGGCCTATATAATCAACGCGTCAATGAGTTACTGCCCCATATAATCAATGCGTCCATGAATTAGTGGCCTATATAATCAATGCGTCCATGAATTAGTGGCCTATAGAATCAATGCACAACGAATTACCTGTACATTTATGGAACATCGACCGCATCGATGCATCTAATTTATTATATTCAATTAGCGATAATTTGTATATCATTCTTTCACGTACACATTTAATAGATGTACTAAGTACATGGTACGGATGTGAGAAATGCCGTTGAAAGTTTACTGCTTCTCACGCGTCTAAAGCTACGGTAACCCGTAGTTGAGGCATACGCGTAACGCGTTTAATCGACGATTATTCGAATTTTGAAATGGGCGTTGACTCCACATACGGGACTTGTCACCTCACTCACATGTGGTCGACGTGCATTGACGTTTGCCACAGGTGGACTACGGCATGTCTTGCAAGCCAATTGCACTGTCCGATGTGCGTGAGTTTCAAATTAACGGTCACATTTGAGCCAAACTTGGATTGCGATTGTTTGTGGTTGTACAGTACACGCACACTATACTCTTACGCTTCACCCGCCGAATGTACGCGCCTCGCCAAATCTGTGGTCATATTGATAATAAAGAGTTTGAATTAAATCGAGGGCGAGAATTGTCGGGCGTTGCGACGACGTTTAATACAAATTATGCACAGCCATGGTCAAACCATCATTATTCCCCCGTTAGCCGTCGCCACATTGTCCCTACAACCGCGGTTTGTTTTCGAAAAACCTGCGACAATGCGGAAACGTGACCGCTCCCGACAAACTTTGCCTCAACAACAATCACTGAAACCCCAAGGCGCTTCCGAAGGCCCACTGCGCACCCCTACTAGTCACTTCGATGCTCACGCTGGTAAGGATTCTTATGTGGTTGGAGTTGTGTTGGCTGAGGTTTTCCGTTTGGGGTCCCCCACTACCAGATTCGTTGGGAAGGCATGCCGAGCGGAAGCGATACGCTCGAGCCTGCTTCCCACCTGCAAGATCTTGCGAGCCAAGCTGTGATACATGCCTATTTGAAGTCACGCTCATGTGATGACGACGATGGAGCATCTAGAGACGCAGCCGAGGAATCTGCTTATGTCGCTGTCCCACTTTCGTTGACTAGCATGTCGAAGTCTAGCGCTTCATTCGGCGAAGGCGTTTCGCTATCCGGCGCTCCCATCACCGTCGACGCGGACGAGGACGGGAGAATAGAGGTGAAGCACGCCCGTGTATCAAGTGTTTGGTCACACTTCGGACCGAAGTACTTGACGGGTAAGGGTGTAAAGGTCTCGAAGTGTAACTACTGCCACACTATATTGTCGGCATGCAACACCACGAACCTGCGGAACCATTTGCTTCGATTGCATGGCTCTCAACTCGTCAAGACCGCGGTGGCCGACCACAAGATATGTTATTTTTTGAATTTTGCCAACTTTTTCAGAGCTCTTGCTTTGAATTTCTCTCTTTGACGACCCGTGTCGTTACATACTTTATCCTCGACCCCGTCTTCGCTTTGTCGTGTCAAGTCCGCATTTCGAAAATATTTGCGCGTTATTTTTCAATATAGGTAACACTTGAAGAAATTCTAACAGGCGCCAAACCTGTAGATAAGGTCGAAACCTCTCGGGTTATGCCACTGCCGGCTGAGCAACGCAACTTTCTTCACCGGATATGTGCGACGTGGGTAGCGAAGTCGAATAGGCCGTTTTCGATGCCCGAAAAGGACACACGTTTTCGGACCTATATCGCTGCTATCAGCGGGGGACGATACTCTCCGCCGATGAGTGCCACAGTCATCAAGGATATCTATGCACTTGCTATCGAATCACTGACTAATATTAAGGTACGTTTGCCTTGTATGTCTCCGACACGTCTTTGTTATCAAAATGTTTTTTTCTTTTTAAACCGTTTCCCATGACTTGCAGGACTCAATCGCCTTAAATCAAAAGGAATTTGGTGTCGGACCCTGCCTTGCAACCGACATATGGGGAGAAAACGGCATCTCACTACTAGGCGTGTTGGGCTAACAACTCTTTCGTGCTACATGAGAAACTGTTGATGTGTGAGCCCTTCAACGAGGTATGTATGGTAGCAATGAATTTGCTCTTCATTTTAGTACGGATCATTTGATTGATGATCTCATTAATTGACATTTGCCTTGCTAAATTCTTCTCCATTCTTTATATTAGGTGTTGCACACTGCTGAAAATATCATGATGTTGTCGAAGAAAGCACTGGTGCGCTTTGGAATGGGGAGTATCATCCAAATCATGCAGACACAGGAGAGATGGTTGACGCCGTGGGTCAAGAGATCCTCGGGGTTACAACAGATGAAGGCAGCAACTTGCTGAAGGTGAGTCCCACGCTTTTTGGCTGTCGAATGCCTAACAAACGCTTATGAATTTTTGTTAAAATGGTTTCCGACATTATGTTTAGGCCTTCATCAAGTTCGAGGGAGCGCCGTGTGTCTGCCATCGGCTTCAGAATGCGTTGATGGATGCGCTGAAGGACGATGTTGCCTTCACTTTGACGAAGAAGATATTAGTTTGCTAGTAATCTAGCTTGTGCTTGATGACGAAGTGTTTGTTAAACGTTGAGCACATATGCGTTCTTGTAAACGAAGGTGAGGGGTATTGCAACGCATCTCCACCGTTCCTCCAAGGGCTGGCTGAAGATAAAGGAGAGTCAAGAACATTTGAAGCTGTAGGTTTCCAAGCCCCCACGTTCTTCTTCGACAAGATGGGGAGGTGTCATTCCCTAGTTCCGATGGATTGGGGCCAATCGAGCACCTCTGAAGAGGTACAACAAGGACTTCCCTCAAGGCTGCGCGGTCAACGAGGACGGCTCAACCTTCAAGGACCACTCGATGTCGGATGACGAGGTGGACATTTGTTTTCATGTGGTGAGTGTTGTTTGCTTCCACACTGCGCCTGAATCACCGTAAGATGTGTGTTCTAATATCTTACTTGCAATTGCACTTTAGGGGGTGGTGATGGGATGTTGCTTAGAGGTTTTGGCGACCATGGAGGCTACAACTCGTCCAACAATCAGCAATGTCATGCCGGTCTTTGGGACTTTGCTGAATTGTTTGGACAGTTACAGTCATGCAGTTGCCGTGATTGATGGACAGATCCAAAAGATTAAGGTAAATCTTGTTGCTATGCTTCTTGTGTGACAAAATTGTTTCACCACCCGACTGACATCGATAAGTTTATTGTTTGTAGTCTCCGGCCATTCTACCAGCAGTGGCGAAAGTGAGGGAAGCCTTCAAGGAAGCCGTGCAAAGGTGCCTCGTGTCCGACCGACAAGGGCACCAAGAGGACTTACTAATTGCAACCACATTGGACGTTAGGTATGCCCTATGTTTATATGGGTTTACATGGTTGTTTATATGTATTTGATAGTGTTGATTTGACATAATGTAATTTCTTTTTGTTTATACCATTCGTATGTGTAGGTGGAAAATGTTTGACTTTCCGACGGCTGACATGCAGAAGCGGGAGAAAGCTTATGGCTACACGCGAGTTGTGTTTGCTGCTGATTGGGCACTTGAAAATTCTACATCTAACCCGTCGGTGGAAGCTCAGCCAAGGCGGCCACATAACCACCGCCGAAGAAGGCGAGGACGGGCGGACTGGCCAATCTCATGGAGCTGCTCCGCGCTGCAGGTGATTACGTTATGCAATTGTATGAAGTAGAGTTTTATAAATGAGCTCACGTCAATTCATTACGTGATTAACTCGCGTATGTCTAAATGAATAATAGTCAATGCGGTAATTGAAAATTAATTCTTTCATCCTTCACCACCTTTCATCTTTCAGTTGTGATGTGAATTGTGAAATTATGAAATGTGACTGTACTGTAGAGGACGAAGTTGACGAGACTCCGTCTGGGTTGGGGAGGAACAAGGGGTTCTCTGCGCGACAACGGAGCTTGATGAATACCTAGCCTTGCCACAAGTGCGGCAAAACAATCCAGACGGGATTGCGTTCGACGTATTGGAGTGGTGGAGGGTACATTCTTGGCGCTATCCCAATGTAGCCAGGATGGCTCGTGGATTTTTTGCATTGCCTGCATCGTCTGCTGGAGTTGAGCGTTTGTTCAGTGCTGCAGGCAAGAAGCACGGGGACGCGCAAAAATCGACATCAGAGGGATCGCTAGAGGTGTCTCTTATGGTATTTCAGAATGTAGCATAGGGGGTGTACCGGTGTAGGTCAATAGATCTACAAGCTTTTAACGCATTGAATTTGTACGCGAATTCGTCATGTTTTTACAAACAAGATGCACAATGCGCACGAACACTTTTTATAATATGCAAATGCATATTGCACAATGTCGAAATATGCACATGCGTCTTATCAAACTTAATCTATGCATCTACTTTATCGCATGTGACGAATTGACAATACATGCATACTCCGCATATTACAAATTTCGACATGGATTTTGATTTGTTCATTATTAGTATCCTCATCAGATATATGTTCCCGATGATCCCAATTGAGCGGCTAGTCGGCGGGTCACTCCGTTGGAGCCATGCCAACATGGAGAGGGTTAAACTCACAACCAGGAGAGGGTTATACTCGTGGGCGGGCCAGTCTAGGCGGCCGTTGTCAAGAGGGGGAGGGGACCAAAAAATTGGTCAAAATTTTAACAAACTTGTATGGGACGTCCCATACAATATCCAACTCATTTTAGTTTTCTAGACAAACTTATGTGATTGAAAACATCCACCCTGAATACGAATTTTGCAAACATACCGATGCGCATGATGCATCAATATATTCGCTCTGCATCACCCGCATGAATGCGTCCATGAATTAGTGCTGAATTTAATAAATGCGTCCACGAATTACTGCCCCATTTAATCAATGCGTCCATGAATTAGTGCCCCATTTAATCAATGCGTCCATGAACTAGTGGCTTATATAATCAATGCGTCCATGAATTACGAGTTGAATTAAATTTTGATGCATCATTTTTCGATGCATTGCAGTTGATGCTTGATCTTTAATTTTTTTGGGCGATGCGGAGGCTTAATAGGAACATATTGTGTATATGAACCCATCGCATCGCATCGCGACTGAGCGGCGAACACCTATAGCGAACACCTACAGGTGGAGGGCCAAGACTCCCCCGAAGTCTAGCGTATAGATGTGTCCATTAGTAGTCCTACGGAGGGATATGTAAACACTACCCCTTAATGGACAAACTCCGGCCGGTGCCCTAGTAAACCCCGCGTAAACGCGGAGGGCCCATAACCTGTTAAATCATGTACACACGGAATGGCATGAAGGGGGATACAACCGCCGCTTCCCGTAACGGAGTTGTACGCTTTATCCTAGTACCGCCAAAAGTCGGTACCCGATAGGAACATATTGTGTATATGAACCCATCGCATCGCATCGCGACTGAGCGGCGAACACCTATAGCGAACACCTATAGGTGGAGGGCTACGACTCCCCCGGAGTCTAGCGTACATATGTGTCCATTAGTAGTCCTACGGAGGGATATGTAAAGAGATCATCCCCTCTTTTATAAAGAGAGGAAAAACGATGTCATACACGCAATGCGATCCCTTGTGATTCAATTACGAAAACTGCTGGCAATTTTACAATACATTTAGTGTCAGTGTCGTGTTTGGCCTAGGCTTGTGTCCACTCGTTTTCTGTATGAATTGGCTTAGACGACGGTCTTTCTTAAAACCACTCTAGACGAAAACTATTCGTCTCTCGGAGCCGCTAAGACGCCATGGCTCTTCCTTGTCAATATCTTCACGACGCAGCGATGAGGCAGGTGTTTGGTCTTGTGACTGAGGCACGGGGGACAAAGACAATAAAAATTGATTGTGTATTCAAACTACGAGGTGATGGAAAACGCATGATGCGGAGTGATATGACGAAAAGCTACAGTTTTAGTAGATTGGTGAAAGGTGCTTACCGGCCCATGTCGGTCGTGCTCAAAAAATGAAAATGATGTACGGTATGCATCGGCTATGGACCATGTTGCATATGCCATCTAGTAACTCGTTATACATAATTAGGCAGTGGGTTGCACGCAAATCGTAACTGAGCATGAGCGGAGCGTTTCACATTTTGGGCATTTGCATACAGTAGAAATTAACGTGAAAGGCAAACCCTTACATGACTCGCATGGCGTACAAGTTGAATCTTTGTTCACTTGGCGTTGGTAATTATGAATAACATTTATCCATCCCGTTTGGCACAAGTGTGCGCCGAGAGTTGTTGTCTTCCTGCGGAGCTCAATATTTACGGAAATAACGTTCATGTAATTTACTATGAACAGAATTTGAGTTTAACGTTTTTCGAAATAGAGATTGCTTTGTCCGCGTGTGGATATGCGTATACGCGCAATCAATTTACCCGCCTACAACGCATAATGGTAGCTTGCCAAAGCCTCTTTTTGCACCACAATTGAGCTGAACATGACATCGGGTATTATTCGTCAATTAAGAACTGAATTTCATTTGGAATGTGCATTTTGTGAATGGCCGCGCATACCTCAAATGCTCCGAAACTGCCATCGTTACGTTTTGTTTTGCTGTATTTGTGCATTCGGGCGAAAAGGGGGAAGCAATAATTCAGAGCGACATGTGCGCACGCCTTATAATGACGATAGAAAATGTCTTTCTTGTTGGCGCAACCCTTTAATCTGAGCAAGCCCAACCGTCTTGCGCGGTTTGTCCGCCGCTGCGGACGGCGTGGAGGCCGCTTCTTCCTCGGCCGGGATGCTTTCTCCTGCCACGGCGCTCTTCACCCGCGTCAGGGACCGCAAGCGTCCCCGTGCTTCCTCGAGCGGGGTGTGAGGCGCCGCGTGTCCCCTCCACGTGTTGCATTAACGGCGTGGCCTAGGAGTTTCCTTAGTTTAATTTGCTAGGTTTGTGCATAATGTAGTGCTTTCCCATTGCCGTGCTTTGGATTCCGTGATCATGTTGTCACTCTTGCCCTTTTGTTTCCCCTCCCACTTTCCTTGTCCGTGCTCATCTTGTTCTTCTTGTAACTATTCTATTTTAATATGAGCATTCACCCAGCTCGTGTTTATGGCGTGCGACTTTTCATCCTTATTGTTATCTTATATTCTTACATACTCAATTGCACAAAGGCACGAAGGTTCTTCAAGACATAGATTTTTGCGAATCTTCGAGTTTCTCTGCTCATAATTTCTTTATTTACTGCAATCTTTTTCAAGTTTTTTACCATCAAGTATCTTATTATTATGTTCCTGTTTTCAACACAATGCTTTGATGATACGTACTTCTTTTAATCTTATTTGTGACGAGCCGAAGACAAGCAAGACTGTTGCTGGCGCTTCATTTCCATAGTTAATCCCATTAGCTACTCACAGAATAATTCTTGAAGGTGATGTATGCTTGTCTGTAAAAGCCATTTCCCAAAACAAGCAAGTAGTGGATACACCTTTTGATAAACGTCTTCCGGTCAGTTTCACGTCAAATCTACCGTCCAAACTCATTAAAGCCAATATTCAATTATGTTACGTCTGAAGGGTTTCGAATTACGAAATCCGTCACATTCACACGATGCTATCAAGCCCTTGACAAATGAGACCCGCACAAGCACTTCACCAACACGCCCGTCAATCAACGCTATGGCTTACATCCAAGCATGCGTGTACAATGGCGTTCCCCATTTCATGCTTTGTGTTTACCTCGTGTTGTGCCATGTGCCAAATTGCAATTTGCATGTTGGCATTTTGAATGTGCCCACATATTTCACGCCCGTCGCCTTGCAAGCTTCAAGTGATACATACCCTCGCGCTAACTTGTTTGCATTCCAAGTTAGCCGCCCCTCATGTTGTGCATTATACACCGTGAACTTGTCCCCTCGGTCGTGCTCTGCGGTTTCATTTTCGGGCAAGTGGCAAGAAAACCGCGGCTGTGCTCATACAAAATACGCGATTTGGGGCGGCGCCGCTTTTGTGGCGCCAATGCACAACAAACCCGGCGAATACACTATTGCAAAGTGACGTTGATGGGTTGCGAGTTCAGTAATGTGAAGCATTTTCCCCGCATCCCATGAAAAAATTTGTTCCAAGCTACAGATAAACATAGACGCTTGTGCTAATTACCGGTCGCAAGAAATAGAATGGCCGCAAACCCAACCTGTGTACCCCCAAATGTACACTCCTCCACAAAATTCTGGATTTCGTACCTTCGCAAGTAAAAATGTTATCAAACATCAATTTCATTGACAAATCTCCTGAAATCACATACAATGATCCGGCGCCCAAGATGGATTGCGCCGACAAATACGGGGGGCGAATTCGAGCACTACCGGATTTGTGTGCTTGGGGTTATCGCGCTCGCACCTGTGCGGCACATTCTTTTAAACAATCGCCGTGCATGTTTGACGGAAAGGGTTACGGGCGCACAACGCCGCAATATGAATGCTTATGCAACGGTCGCGCAAATGTGATGCATAGGCGACGGAGGGGGGAGGTGTTCGGCACGCGGCTGTGGGGAAAATGCACGAAATCGCGCATGTAGACTTACCACTAATATGCGCACAACCTAAGGACAAGCTTCGTTCGGCCACAATGTTCAAATAATCATAACTTACTCAAATAAGGTCAACTTTTTTCAAAAAGGTAACGTTGGACGTGCCTTTTCAGTGCGCGTCAAACAAAAGATATGCTTGAGCTCAAAACCCACAAATGAATTTAAACTGCCGCAATATTCCGGCAAAGCTGAGTCGCAGTGCCAAGCGACACCCGTCGAATTCGGCACACCTCATGAGGCGCGTTGTGCGGGGTTTGTTGATATATGTTCACCAACTATTCACTCGTAGTGATTAAACAAGCCCAGTTCCCGACGTGTGTCACGCGTGGCGCGGGTGTGGTTAGTACAAGCACATACCCAAGCAGTCGAAATACCACCGTGAGCGTGATGCGTCCCTAACGGCCAAGTTGGGCCTCGTCCCTAACCAAACCAATCGCTCTCGCCTGATTATAGCGTGAATTGCTTATTCAAACCTGCTTCATGTGGTGTTTTTACTCGCTTGTCTTCCAAATACTTCACGCGTGCTTGCGGCGTGAATTTCCCTTCTCCATGCACACATATGCAATTCAAACCTCGCGCATTGGACACGGGATCCACGCCTCGAAATCCCATCCAACAAGTCCCCCAAAATACGGTTATGTGGACACTTAGTAATACGCAGTTTAGTATGAGCGCTTGAGCAATGCCCAAGTCTGGCGCTCGGAACGACGCGTGTAGTTAAGCCACTTTCTTGGGAGTTTATGAGCTTAATTTGACAAACTCCACCGACAACACTCGCTTAAAGCTACGATCTAACTCTGGCGGTTAGCGTCGTCAAGCTAAACGCTAGCACAAATCACTTCTAATCTGTCTAGTTCTGTCGTTGCGAGATGGCAAAATGATGTTGTCGAGAGACGATGGTGAAAGATGTTTCATTGTTGTACTTAAGCAGTTTATGTTGTAAGTGAACAATGAAATTGTTAAATGAAACTGTCACCTCCCTCTACTGCACTGGGCTTAAATAGGTTTCTGCCCAAATTGTTTACGCCTGCAAGCTATGCTTACGTGTCAGGCGTTAGGGCTGTCTAAACGTCGTCATTTGTCATGAGACGCGGCCTGCCTAGCATTGGGTTTCACGACGCGGCTTCTTCTACATCGAAGAACTCGCTCTGGCGCGTCATCTGGCTAGTTAGATTAATTATCCATATCTGTACGTACCGGGAGGTACTGGTCGTACTGTAGCATCACACCCTTATGAATATTGCAGTAGCGACGTACCCACGTTTGTAAGTCCGTCCTATGGAAAAGCACGAATTAGCGTTTGTAACGAGTACATGTACAATGTCTTGAAATGTACTGTTGCATGACTGTACTCGTCACACTCGTACCCTCCCCCTCTTGACAGATCTTGAGGCCGCCGCGAGGCAGACCTCCGTGGTTCTTAGCTCCTTTACTGAAGCAGTTACTCGGACTCATGAATGCGCGCTGGGTGAGCGTGCATGAAGTCGATATACGCCTGAGTCTTGGCAAACTTGTGCCATTGGGGCGTCTCCAAGAATTCTTGTAACGCCATCGTCCGGTGTACCTCGTTCAATCGGTGCCAGACAGGTGGAATGTCGTCATCACTGAAGTGCGTCATGAAGAGCAGATATTTGCCTCGTCGCCAAGTTAGCGACTTGATGCACACTACAGAGATGTGCGAGACGTCAAACTCCTCGTCGTCTCCTTCAGGTACAATCACCGGGACAAGTGGTCGTAGTGGAGCGGTAGAGCAGGGTCGCAAGTTGTTAACATGGAACATATTATGTAAGCGTAATGTCGGTGGAAGTTTCAACTTGTAAATGTATTTCCCAATCTGCTTCTCCACTGAAAAAGGGCCAAGCTGTCTGTCTCTGAGTTTCCGGTTCGGTTGTCCTCGCAGAAAAAGGTTTGCTGTGACGACTGACACCTTGTCTCCCTTAGCGAAGTGTGGTGCTATAGACGGTTCTGTGCGTGCTTGCATCTCGTCCTTGTGTAGCTGTAACACTGAGCGCACCATGGTGTGTACTTCATGTAACAATCTCAATCGTTCTGTTGCGTCTTGCGAAATTGGAATCGATGGTCGCATGCTGAACAACAGGTGAGGAGGCTCCTCTGGAGAGAACCCAAAGTTAGCCTCGAACGGTGTGTGCTCAATTCCGAGTGAACGCGAAGCGTTGTACGCAAATTCCACTTGTGGTAGTAGCGTTGTCCAATCAGAGCCATCATAGCAACAGAAGCAACGAAGAAGCTGCTGAAACGTGATGTTCACTCGCTCTGTCAACCCGTCTGTTTCTGGATGTCGACTGGAAGACACGTTCAGACGCGTTCCGAGGCGTCTCCCAAGTGTCTGCCAGAAGGCACTGACGAATTTCGGGTCGCGGTCGCTGATCAGCACACGGGGCAGTCCATGTAAACGGTAGACTCCCTGTAAAAACAAAGTTGCAGTTTCTTCGGCAGTAATCGACTCTGTACATGGCAGAAAATGGGCCATTCGAGTTAGATGGTCTACTACAATCAGCACACTGTTAAAGCCATTGCTCTCATGCAAGTGTGTCAAGTAGTCAAGACCAACTGTGTGCCACGGTCTGGGTGGAACAGGCAGTGGGTAAAGAGTCGCAGCCATCTGCGGTCGAATCTTTGCTCGTCGGCACACGACGCAGCGTTAACAGAAATCTTTCACATCTTAGCGAATTCGTTTCCACAAGAATCTGTCGAGTGCTTTAGCAAGAGTGCTAGCAACTCCTTTGTGACCAGCTGACGAACTTTCGTGCAGCTTTGTGATCAATCTCAGTCGGAGCTCAGAGTTCTGTGGTATACATAGGGGATTGAGGCGCCAAAAGTATCCGTCTTTGGCTTCAATCCGGCTGTCTTTCGTCCACTCACCCTCGTCCCCATAAAACGAGTCTTGGGAGCACCCCTCGCGAATGAGATCAGCGAACTAAGGGCTCAGCTGCAACGCGTTAACAGTCAGTAAATTCAACTGCGCGTCTTCAAACAACAGGTGGGACTTCCGTCGTAATTCTCGATCTGACAGAACCTCGCCATCCCAAAATAAGGGAACTTTGGCCTGAGGTACGAAGTCAGAACGCCGGCTTAACGGGTCAGCTTCGTTCAGAGCTCCCTTGCGATATGCAAGTGTCATCGAGCCCACAAACGGTTGCAAATCCCGCAGGTATCTTGCTTGCCGCTTGTTCAGCATGTTGTTCGGTTGCCTGAGCAGATGTCGCAGTGTGTCGTGCTCTGTTACGACAAGGACCTTAGAGCATCCTTCAAGATAGCACCTCCAATGCTTGACAGCTTCGCATACGGCCAAAGCTTCTAAGTCATACGCAGAGTAAGTGTTACCACGCTCAGCTGGATACGCGCCCAGTAAGAGACTGGTTGAAGACCTCCTCCTTGGTCTTGCAACATGATTGCTGCAATCCCCACTGTTGAAGCATATGTAGCCACGATGAACGTCGCGTCCGAGCCGACCTCCGGAAGGATCAGGCATGGCGCGGAAATGAGCACTAACTTGAGAGTCTCAAAGGCTTCCAAACATGCAGGCGTCAGCGCAACCTTATGTGGCTGGGACTCCCGCAGTAAGTCCGTCAATGGAGCCGTAAGGTCGCTAAAATGGTGTATAAATCTGGCATAGAAGTTGCAGAAATGTACGAAACTACGAACCTCCTTCTGCGTCTTGGGCAAAGGCCAGTCCGCAACGGCCTCGACTTTCTTTGTGGAAACCGAAATTTTACCGGCTGACACAGTATAGCCCAGGTACTCCATCTCTTGCATACCGAAGAAGCATTTCTTAAGGCGTAATTTCAAGCCTTCCTCCTTAAATCGATGTAGCACGAGACGCAGATGCTCCAAGTGCTCCTCCAGAGTTCGACTGTAGATACAGACGTCATCAAGGTAGACTGTCACGAACTTATGTAAAAAGTCGCGAAGTATGTCATTCATCATCCTCTAAAATGTAGCTGGTGCATTGCACAGGCCAAACGGCATGGCGACCCATTCCATTAAGCCATCAGGGGTCTGAAAAGCCGTCTTGTGAACGTCCTGGCCACGCACTCGAACTTGCCAGAAGCCAGAGGCGAGGTCGAGGTGTGTATAAAAATTCGCGTCTTTAAGTTCGTCCAGGGTGTCATCCACACGCGGAAGTGGGTAAGCATCTTTACGCGTAACCTCATTAAGGCCACGGTAGTCAATGCACAGACGTAGCGAGCCATAAGCTTTCCGCACAAAAAGAATTGGCGAGCCGAACTCACTGTAGTTGAGACGGACCAGCCCAGCCTCCACAGCGTCTTTGAGCTGTCGATTTAGCTCAGCGCGCTTTGCAGGTGACAATCTGATCAGCCGTTGGCGTCGCATCGGGCCAGTTGTTTCAATGGGATGATCCCACTGTCGGCTTACAGGTGGAGAGTCGACATGTTGCAGTAACTCCGGGAAGTCATCGAAGAGTAACGACCGGAAGTTGTCACGTTATTGTGCAGTCAGTTCCTCTCCAGTGTGAAAGTATGTTGGTTGTTCAACGGCTGACGAAAGTTCAATGACGTGAAATTCAGCATGACGTCATCTACTACGGCGCGTCTTGCGCATGAGTTTCTGAACTTTAGTAGACGACAACACCAGACACTCACGGCGTCGTTCCTCGAGTGTAGTCTCCACAGCTGTGCCATCCATCAGTGTAAAAACCCTGGTTGTACCAAACTGTAAAGAGGCATGTTCATCATCAAGCCATGGTAAGCCCATAATTAAATCAGCTGCACGTAAATCACGTAAGACGTAAAAAGTCCAGTGAAATTCGTGTCGAGCCAACTCAAAAGTAACATCGCAGACTGTCGAAGAAGTCACTCGTTGTCCGTTGGCGAGTCGAACTGGGGTCTTAGTCGAAGACTTCCGAGTATGTAAAGCAAAGCGTCGTACGAAGTCCTTTGACACAAAATCAAGCGTCGCAGCGCAGTCCACTAATCCAGAAATTTGGTGTCCGCCATCAGGAGTTTTCACAGTCAGCTCGGTTCGAATTAACGGACGAGCTTCCGTAAGGTAAGTCAGTAGAGCTGTAGCTGGCGAAGAAAATTGTCGCAGCGTAGCGATGGACGGTTCCGTGTCGTTAGGAGGTACATGTACCAAGTCGGGTTGATCATATGCTGTAGATGTTGGCGAGTCGTAAAACGCACAATCTGCGTCAACTAACCACAGATGTACATGCAAAGGAGCTGGAGCAAGCACCTCCTGTTGCGTTGGGTTCTCCATTGACAGACGAGAAAAAAGCTGTGTCCTTGCTGGGAATTCTTGGTAGAGTTTCCAGTTCTTAGTCAATTGAGTAAATTTCGCCTACTTCGGTAGTACAAAAACAGCCATCGTAGATGTCGGAGATGTTCGACGACAATCCTCAAAGTGCTGCGCAATCTGCTCAGCCAGCTCCCAGGGTGGGTTAATGAACACCCGTTCTCCTGTCAAATCCCTCTCAAGAATCGAGTCACTCGGCGAACAGTGAGGTAAGTCACCGTACGAGTTTAAACCTTCATCATCAGCACATCCCTCCATAGTGAAGTTGAATCGTGCGTGTAGAGGGTCAATAACAGAGTCAACCAATTTCCAATCAATTGAACGTCTGGTTACAGGTTTACGACTCCGTCTCTGCTTAGTCTGACGACGACGACATGCTACTAGCGTTGCATATGTCGTGGCTGTACTCGATGGAGATGCCGAAGGTGTTTCGACGACCTCTTTCGCAAACAGTGTCTCAGAACGATCTGTAGATGTAGTCGGCTGCTCCTGTTCGCTGGTAGACCTGCCTTGCCACCATCATTGCTTCTTTGACTGTTGTGGCTCCATCGGTGCCTTGCCCTTCCACTCCGGGCACTGGAACAGTCGGTGTCCTCTCTTGTGACACTTGAAGGAGAGTCCCTCATCCATATGCTTCTTGCGCTCCTCAGGGGTGATGGCATCAGCGAGAGTCTTAAAGTCAACACGGGCATGGTAGAGTGTTAAAGTGGGTGTTAGAGTTGGGAACGGATGGTTACACGTAGGTCGTGCCGGTCCCACAAGGGGGCCGGCTGTGGTGACTAGAGAAGTGAGAGGAGAGAGATGGCGGCCGGCGAAGGCACCGGCAGGGCCGGCTGACCGCCACTAATAGGGAATAGAGTGCCGCTAATAGCATAACACTAAGTACTAGAATGACAAATAGCTACTTTGTACATAAGTACTATGCAACGGGATGCTAGTGCTAACACCCCCCCTCAAGGTAGCCGAGGTCTTGACGTCGTCCTAGCTTGCGTTGAGGAAGGTGTCATCTTGGTAGAAGGTGTAGTGCTTGTAGCGTGTGTCTCCGGCCGGGTAGGTGTAGCGACATGCGCTCACAAGAACGTGCCGCTACCGGCGAGTTGCCGATATGAAGCAGTTTCAAATGTACTGCGTAATGTACTATTTTGACATGTAGCGGGAAAAACTGTCCACGGGGGAATTAGCCGACGCATGAGAGCGACCGGCGAGGAAGAAGCACAGCCAACAAGGCCGTTAGGAGCGTGTAGGCACGCAAAAAACATAGACGGGCGCTCGTGTTGACTCCCCCTTTTCGCCGTGGGAAAGTTAAGCTCCTCGCTAAGTAAGGTGAGCGTTGCGGCATTGCCTCGGGAAAAAACAATAACAGTACTAATCAAAGTACGCACGGGCCGAATTTTCGCGGGTCGGTCTGAAAAAACCAGATCCGGTCGAGAGCATCAGTAGGCTGAAGGCTAGGTGAGACAAAAAGCTCGGTGGGGCGGACGTGGCGCCGGGCGCTTTACACACGCTCTTCTCCTTTTTACGTGGGAGATGGTAGGACAGTCGCGGACAACCATCTCGAAGGCGAAGCGTGGGGTCGGTGGGACGATGAATTACTAGCGTGGCGCCGAGCGCTTTACACACGCTCTACTATTTTTATGTGGGAGTAGGTAGGACTAGCGTGGCGCCGAGCGCTTTACACACGCTCTTCTCTAGTGTAACTTGGTGGAGGGCCCACAACATGTTAGAGTTGGGAACGGATGGTTACACGTAGGTCGTGCCGGTCCCACAAGGGGGCCGGCTGTGGTGACTAGAGAAGTGAGAGGAGAGAGATGGCGGCCGGCGAAGGCACCGGCAGGGCCGGCCGACCGCCACTAATAGGGAATAGAGTGCCGCTAATAGCATAACACTAAGTACTAGAATGACAAATAGCTACCTTGTACATAAGTACTATGCAACGGGATGCTAGTGCTAACAGTTTGTAGATGGTTGACCACGGTCACCACCGTTGTTGCCTCCACGACCACGTCCACGACCACGTCCACCACCATTGCGTTTCCATATCTTAGAGGCCCCAACAAGGGGGTTAACAAGGTTGCGCTTCTTAGTGGGTTGACCGGACGGACTAGCAGTAAACCTCACGTTACCAAGTTCCGGGGAATCAGTCACGACATCGTTCAGGAAATTCTGGAGCTCCACTAGAGTGAGATCATAACCCCTTTGAGCTCGGTGTGACTTCGCTTGATTCTTCAACGTAAAGTTGCCCAGTCCGTTAATGAAGCGTACACATTGCTCATCAGCTGTCAGGTTCTGACGTGAACGACGTAAGAAGTCGTTGTATTGCTTCGTGTAGAGAGCGTAACTCATGGTGTGACTCTGCGTAAGGTTTAGCAAAGCGTTAATCGCGTCATCCTGGATGTTCGGAAGAAACGTGGTCTTGCGTAACTCCGCAACAAGCATGTCATAGGTAGACGGAATAGCTGCT
Source organism: Tetraselmis chui (assembly GCA_026401115.1). Taxonomy (NCBI): domain Eukaryota; kingdom Viridiplantae; phylum Chlorophyta; class Chlorodendrophyceae; order Chlorodendrales; family Chlorodendraceae; genus Tetraselmis; species Tetraselmis chui. The sequence continues at coordinate 26,692 of JAPMLY010002648.1, forward strand.
TGGGTTTTACGGTTCAACCACCACCCATTTAGATGTCATGAGAACTGAGACGTAACCCAGATAACTGAGTCGTAAGAGTCAGCCGTAATGCCTATCATTAGAAAACGCTGTGGCTGAGATTCAAGCCAATCCTCTAGTTCATTAGCGTCGCGACCAGACTGTAACGGAGAGTTAACCGCAGCTTTACGCTGCGTCTCAGTAAGGGTCACATGTAGGCCAGCCAAGTTTCGGGTAGGCATCGGCATTCCCACACGTAAATCTGTCGGTGTTTCTCCAATCAGCTGATTGATGTGTCCACGAATCAGCAGCCAGACAGGACCATAGTCGACCGTCATAAACCGGGAGAACATGAAGAACTGTCTCGGAATAGACGTGTCGTCTTGAAAGACCGGGCTGTGTGAGTAGACTGCTCGACAAAAAGTCTCCCATGGAGTCACGTAACCGAAGTGAAGTAACTCGCTCTTGTGCTTCTTAGCACGAAGTAACCCCGTCTTAGCGGGCGTAAGGTGCAGACCGTCAATGTTAATTTATTCCGGGACGTACCATCCGGATTAATTGTCGACTTTGTTGTAACAGCCTGCTCAACTTGTGCATGTGTACGTAAGTGGCTCATTGCAAACATGACAGGGACAAAAGCCGAGTACACGTAAACAAGCTATTGACCTTCAGGTAACGCGACTCGAACAGGAACGTCACTCAACAGCGTCAAATCTTCCGGTGTTAAAATAAGACCGGCTTCCTCGTGTAACTCACGAACGGCAGCGTCCACATGCTCTTCGTAAGGTAAGACACAGCCAGCCGGGAACCAAATTTTACCGGTACGAGGCTCACGTTGTAATACCAGTTTCACGTCCGACAGTTTAGTTCCTCCAACATGAATTACCAACACCACGTAATGTCCATGTCCTACAGAAGCCATCTCGAATCAATCAAACAACGCCGAGCGAATCAATGAGCAACGAAAACGTGCGTCGACTAGAGAGCTCCGAAACCAGTGTGGCGGCTAGCCTCGTCAAGTTAAGCGCTAGCACAAATCACTTCTAATCTGTCTAGTTCTGTCGTTGCGAGATGGCAAAATGATGTTGTCGAGAGACGATGGTGAAAGATGTTTCATTGCTGTAATTAAGCAGTATATGTTGTAAGTGAACAATGAAATTGTTAAATGAAACTGTCACCTCCCTCTACTGCACTGGGCTTAAATAGGTTTCTGCCCAAATTGTTTACGCATGCAAGCTACGCTTACGTGTCAGGCGTTAGGGCTGTCTAACCGTCGTCATCTGTCCGGAGACGCGGCCTGTCTAGCATTGGGTTTCACGACGCGGCTTCTTCTGCATCGAAGAACTCGCTCTGGCGCGTCATCTGCCTAGTTAGATTAATTATGCATATATGTACGTACCGGGAGGTACTGGTCGTACTATAGCATCAGCACCCTTATGAATATTGCAGTAGCGACGTACCCACGTTTGTACGTCCGTCCTTTGGAAAAGCACGAATTAACGTTTGTAACGAGTACCTGTACAATGTCTTGCAATGTACTGTTGCATGACTGTACTCGTCACATAACCATATAATGAATGACGGCTAACTGCTTATTTCCCGGCTCTTCTACGCTCGGTGACATCGTGGTTGACATGGTGAGAGGGGAGCGTGTTCTTGGCTTGCTTGTGTTGAACTTAATGCATGCCCAGAATTTTGTGGAGGAGTGTAGAAGGTGCGGAATTTCACATGTCCACAACTGTGAAGCACGGGCCCCTTAGTGCCATATATGTGCAATCGGCAAAATTTGCCAGCCTCTTGATGATGAATTTCGTGAGTACCATTCCGTAAATACATCACAGGTTATGAAAATGGTCACTAAGGGAATGTCCGTATTACGGACGTCAATGTTCGGTAATTCACCATAGGATCTCACACATGTACTGTTTTGCTCATTTTTCAGCCACCGCCACATGCACATGCGCGACTGAGCTCGGCTTGGGAGCCCGCTAACACGGACCTTGGTAGCGGGGTGCATGACCTCTTTCCGCCATTCCATGTATATAGTCGTCTCGCCGCTCTCTATGTATGTCGTTGTGCTTCGCACGGTTTGCATATTTGTCTTTTCCGCTGTCACTCGCCGTCCCCGGCGCGTGTGCGTTTTTTTCATATCTTCGCCTCGTGACCATTCCCGGTATCTTACACCCGTCGCGCCATAAGTGCATGGGCGGTACAACTCATGTCCCCGTACCCGCACATGTTATAGGTACCCTCGATATTAATGGCCACTACGGCTACAAACGTTCGTCCGCGCGTAGTCACCCCCTTTCAAGGCTCAAGGCATCGCCGCGCGTCCTCGCTATCCGTGTACGTGTGCTGCAACTTTAATACTGCCAACAATCTAGCGCAAGGAGTTCTGGTGCACCACAACGGCGCTGCAACGCGAAGTTGCGGCTCGACTCTAGCGGCGACCGCTACCTGGGCACCACCTGGCTTTTTGCCTTTTTCCATCTCGTGCTACTTCAAGGCTCCTCACTATTAAAGCGAGGCTTCAAGGCATGACAAACGGCATCGAGGCGCCTACTACGATGGCAGCGAACCTTCGCTCCGGAGCACGCCACAACGACACCTCGGGCGATTTCCGGTATAGTTGCGACCACAATACATACCCCTTCGCCCTTCCCTTCCCTTCCCCTCCCTCCCTCCCCCCCCTCCCCCCCCCATCCCCCTCCGCGACCCCGCCTACACTTTGACGAGGCGCGACAAACATGCCACCCCGGCCGGATGCCGCGGCGGCCCGGGACATAGCTATGGGCGACTCCACATCGACACTTATATCGGTCGCCCGGTGGTGATGCCGGGTCGTGCCCTATGCCCCCCGCCTTGGATGTCCTCCCCATATCATTACACAATGCTTGTGCATCTCCCCCTGCCATGCGAGCCGGCAATACATCGTCTCGGCTCTTAATCCCCGCCCCTCCAATGCGCACCCCTTCACCGATGAGGAGCGTCGATTGCTCCGCGTCGCTCCCGACCGTTCAATGGTTGTGCACTCATCTGAATCCCCCCGCGACTACGTGCACTTACGTACACCTCAGACATTTGTTTAGTTGTAGATGCCGATCGCCACCTTCTCGCGCCGTGGATTTTTTGCGGACGATACTTTCGGAGTGGTGGCCTTAGTAGACACCGCCAATCTTGTTCTCATCGCATCACTACATACGCCCTCCCGCCCAATCCCCGGCATGCGGTGCTTAGCTTCCGCCGTCCCCGGTACCAACCCAGTCCTTGCCCCCCACCGCTCAATGGTGCCTTGATCCTAGGGCCACTAGTGGAAAGAATTCCAAAGCCTTATTTGAGACCTTTATCCTTTCCTTCCGACTTAATGCGTCCTCAAACGGTGCCCTCCCTTCTGTGGTGCGCCTCGTCCAATCGGTCTTCGAGGAGCTATTTTTTGCGTTTTGTCTTTGCGTGGTAGGACAAGCAAAAGAGCTTCCGCGGAAGCGGCTTGGGCGGCGTTGTTTTTGCTCCCGCTATTAGTACTACGCCCCATAGCAGATTGCAATTCTGTTGGGCACCTCCCCCTGATATGGTCGCTGATCACCGTGACAACCGCTTAGCCCATTGGGCATCATAAGACCTTGATACATTATTTTCCGCCGCCGCGCACGTGTACGCAATACTTGGCAGTGGTTGGGCACCGCCTTCTACCTCAATTCCAAGGGACTGCACCGACTCCCTCCATCACGGCGTCTCGGCTAAAAACGATGACCGGGCGGCTATACTAGCTGCGGTCGGGAAGTACCGTCGCGCTATGGAGGCCCTAAATTCCAACCATGTTGCAAGTATTCGAGGGGTGCACGACGACTTATCACGACTGCACCCCCAAGACGATGACGCCCTCATGGACGTATTTCCGGATCCCTTCTCCCTCCCTCGTATTTTAATCCTTGCTTCGGAAGTTGACATAAGGAAGGCCGTTGCCATGTGCCCTGAAAAGTTCGGTCCTCACGTCGACGGTTAGAGGTTTGAAACTTTTCCCACGTTAGGCCTCCCTTGCACTCTCACAGGTGTAGCCGAGGCCATCATGAGCGCACATGTTCCACTTGGCGCTATCTCATGTCTCTCTTCGGCCACACTTATTCAGCTTGACAAGCTTGACCTTGAACATCACCACAAACACGACGAAGAGCTTCGCGACCAAAAGGGGTCGTTGCGGCCGATTCGTATTGGTTTCGCCTTAGTCCATTTCGTGAATCGCGCTCTTCTTGCCGTAATCGGCGACGAAGTGTTTATATGTTTGGCTTCTCGCCACGAATTTGGGCTCGGCATCCGCAACGGGGTTGCGATCGTACAATTCATAGTCCGTGCCGTGCTTGGCGCCTCATTAGATTGAGCGAACATGCAAGGCGGCGCATCCAACGCGTTTAGCGAATTCTTGCAGCGTCCCAATCTGAGGAATTGTCATCAAATTCCGCGTTTCGGCCGTTGCTTCGTGTCGCTACCATGTTGTATGGCCGTCCACCTACCTTATACGCTTAAGGTTCCTCTAATGCTCATGTACCGGCTATATGTACGTATCCCGAGTACATGTGGCGCTCATCAAGGTTGCGTCCTCGGGGCCTTGTTCTTCTCAATAATTACCCCTCGGATATACAAAAAAATGGCTGCGGCTGCCCCGCACGAATCGATTGTCTGCGCTAATTTTGACGACAGTCACTTTTCGGGACCTCTTGCGTCTCTCGCAGGTATTGGTGAGGCTATGCCGGCAGCGTATGCTAGCGTCGGCTTCCCGGTTACCTTCCGCACAAAACTGTTTGTATTCCTATTGAAGTTTGGAAGTACAATGGTTACACGGGTATTGAAATTGAAATTGAAATTGAAAATGTTTACAACATGTCCCGGTAAACTGGACCGGCTGTTGTCTCACGGGCCACTCTACTTCGCCATACATGACTTATCAACAAGTTGGGCCTGGGTCTCTCCGACCATGTACATTTCTTATCGACACACCTATCTGCAATGTGTGTCGACGTTCCTCGGGAGTTATATAACTGTAAGCAACCGCAGTAATTGCCACAGTCCCCCCGCCTAAGCAATAACAACGTAATAATTTTGTAATCAAGAAAAAAGATCTAAAACTAAATCCACCTGTCGAGAAATGCAAAACTAAACTGCTTCTCGACCTTCACGATGTACGGCCCGCTCCCACCGAACCGGGGTGTCGACCGGCCTAGGCCGGTCGGCGTTCGGGAGGGACGACGGGCCAGCCTAATCAAGCTCCCACGTGACTTCGATCTTGCCGAAGATAGGAGGGGAAAGGCTGGCAAAAAGCCCCTCCTCGCGCGGTCGCTCGTCGATCCCGCCGCTCCATCTCGTAAACCCCGCCCCAAAGTCTTGCCGCGTCCACCGACGCGGCGGCCCTCCGTGTCGAGGTCCCCCATCACCTCCAGGACAGATGGGGGGGACCGAGACACACAGACATAGAAAAAACTAGCGCTCCTGCGTCGTCCATCTTGTCGGTCCAACATCTTGCCTTCTTCCTTCTATTCCGTCATTCGTAGGGCAAGTAAGCACATGATCCGTCGCCGCCAGCTCGTCGACAAGTCGGAAGTTTCGCAGCAGCTTGAACCATGGTTTTGCCCTCCATTTTCGAACCACTATAACCGCTCTCAGGTAGGGATGAAGCAGTTTACTCTGCAAATAATGGCCCAAAAAATCTTCTAATTCATTAAATGGCGCATTTTCGCGGTACTTCCGTAAATCTCTCTCCTGAAATGGGCGCGCCGGACAGCAAAATCCTCCGCCACTTGAGAATTAAGGCCGTCATTATCGCTAGCTCCATCTAAGTCGAAAGGTCCGTAGGTATGAGAGTACTTGAGGAAATACTCCCTATTCATCATCTAGTCGCTAAAGTCCTTGCTCCTAAAGACTGGCCTCAATGTCGTTTGAGGTAATGGGTTTCGTACTTCTGTCTTTCGTACTGCTGTCTTGGTCTCTTCGTGAGTCGTTGTAGGAGACGAAACCTCATCTTGCAGCTTGCCGCGAGCTGCCGACTCATGTCTCACTTTCCCGGCCGGGATTTCCTTATTCTGTCGTTCTTCTTGTTCTTTCTCTCTAGGCAGTCGGTAGCGATGTGTCCCTTCTTGTGGCAAATGAAGCACTTGCCCTCCTTCTTAAACCTGTCGACTTCTTATTGAGTGAGGCGTCTAATATCGTACAGCTCCCGCGGCTTTTCTTCGGTCGCGCCATGCGAATCTTCCTCCGACTCACTGTCGATCTCCTCCGCTACCTCTGAAAAGTCGTAGTCTTCTTGGATGGCGTTCAGTCGGCATGTCGAACGTTGGGTCGTCTCAATCTTGGTCTCCGCTGCCTCCGCTCGCAGAGCTGCTTGAATCGCCTCGTGTATGGTCTTAGGGTTTTTCAGGGTAACCTCCTTATGAATCGAGGGTCTAAGACCGCGCTGGAAATCATGTACGTTATCTTCTTCATGACGGTGAGGAAGCTCCAATAATTGTTCTCGAAAGTAATTTGCATACTTCAAGACCGTGGTTTTCTGTCGCGCCTTGTCCAAGTTCAATCTCGCTTGTTCCGCCGGTGTTCTTCCGCAGAATTCGTGATTTAAGGACTTCTCCATCTCAAAAACTCCGGTAAATCCTACACTGACTTCATCTCCAGTCTGCGCAACTTGGGAGTGCCACCACTTCGATAGTGGGCCTTCAAGAAAGCCAGATGCCCAGTACACTCGTCTTTGCTCTTTAGGGTTAACGCTGTGATTCCGCAGATACCCTCGTGCATGTCGGAACCAGTTTCTCAGCTCGTCGATGTTAGTCGTAGCGATGCTCTTGATCTTGGCTGGTTTGACATCGTTCGGCATTATGCTCGGCATCTCTCGCGTCCTCTCCGATCTCAATTGTTCTGCTCGAAGAAAATTCTCCGTCTCTCGGCTTCTGTTCACTCGTCCTTCAAAATGTCTGAAAACGTTGTCGACGTGGTCACGCAGTTGAGATAGCTCAATCAAAAAAGTGTCAACTCGGTTACTTAGTCGTTGTAGCATCTCGGTGACGTGTACCGTCATAGGCTCCATCGTGGGACTCGATCCTTCTCGCACTGCGTGTCTTCCACCATCTGTCGACGTCGGCTGTGTCGGCCCATAAGGCGCCCCCTATGGTCGACCATCAACTTCCTCTGGTAGTCTCTCTCCTGCTCGGTTAGACATCTTCGTCTCGTCTAGCTGTTTTGAGGCTCCGAAACCACGTGTGAGGTGCTACTTTGGTTAGGCTAAGTTGGCAACCTTAGACTAATAGTAGAACCTAATCTCTGGATCTAATTATACAGCGTAGAGAGAATTAATAAGATTGTCTTAAAAACAGGGTTTCTTACAATCTGGGTGTGGCGTAAATCTAGTATGTACCGGTCTCTCTCTCTCTGCCTCTCTACCAGTAGGTCCCCGTCTTAAATATCCACACCTCAGGTGTTCTAGAAACAGCCTTAGAACATGTAGCTTGTGATGTCTGCTAACTAAACCAACATATTACTAGTGATACAGATTATCTGTCCCGTCTATCTAACCTTATCGCACAAGCTCTTAGAACTATCTAGAAAAAAACTATCTAGAAGAGATACTGCTAGTAACTCTGTATTGTCGAGGGAAAATACGGCGATACAGTTGTATTGCCGTGATGACAATAAAAGAGTCACTGAATATCGTTAAGATACAGGTACCATATAGAGGAAAGTAATAATGTCAGATACTAGCACTTAGCTAAATGGCTAGGATATGACACCTACGCTGATAATATCGGTTAGAGCGCACTAAAATCGACACCTTTCCCTCACCTTAGTGCTTCCGAGCCACAATGCTTTATAATTCGACCAATAATGCAACATCATGAAACTCGAAAGTCATTTTCTTTAATCTGAGAAAAAAAATTATTTTACACGCCTGATTCCTGCCCCTGCACTAACCACCGCCCTAATCAGGTTTCACCGACACCCCCCCCTCATGCTACCCTCCTACCCCACAACTACACTAGCCTACTCACAGCTACACATGCCGCATGGCCTGTCGCGCCGGCCCGTGCCATGTACGCTCCGTCGCACGAACTCACCGCTTGCCGACCGACAAGATCCGTCCGCCGACGACTCCCACTCTCCTCACCCGATGCCTGCAGCAGACACCGATGCCCCGCTCACTTCTTCCCCCCGACCTAACCCTCATGTTGACGGCTCTCCTCCCGGTGCTTCCCTCGCTCTGTCCAACACTCGCTCCTGTCGATGTGCCCCTCCGATTTCTCATTTTCTTTTATTTATTTATTTACATAATAGCCCGCCTAACCCGATTAACTCATCGTCTGACACTCGCGCTTACCTGCGATTACCTCATAGTAGACCCTCGTTCTCCCTCCCACTATTTCCACACTCCATGCTCTGCCCAACTCGCCCGTCGCTACAATAATGATAGCTCTCCCCCTCATGAGACTTGCCCGCCCAACTTGCTCTACCCGAAAGCTTAACCGATCACCCGCCCCCCCGCGCATCTACCAGACCCGGAAATATCGCCCCCCCTTACAGACACAGTTAGGCAGTCACGTACCCGTAACATTCTCAGCGATAATTGAAATTGAAATTGAAATTGTTTACAACAATACTAGTAAGAACTGGGCCCCCCCTTTTGCTATGCCATACAGGACTTAGAAGCGTGAGGTAGACCGGTAACCACTAATCCCAACCTCTCCAATGACAGTAACAACGTAATAATTTTGAAATCAAGAAAAACAGATCTAAAAATAAATCCACTTGTCGAGAAATGCAAAACTAAACTGCTGCTCGACCTTCACGATGCACGGCCCGCTCCCGCCGATCCGGGGTGTCGACCGGCCTAGGCCGGTCGGCGTTCGGGAGGGACGACGGGCCAGCCTAATCTAGCTCCCGCGTGACTTCGGTGTTGCCGAAGGTAGGAGGGGAAAGGTTGGCAAAAAAACCCTCCTCGCGCGGTCGCTCGTCGATCCCGCTGCTCCATCCCGTAAACCCCGCCCCAAGGTCTTGCCGCGTCCACCGACGCGGCGGTCCTCCGTGTCGAGGTCCTCCATCACCTCGAGGACAGGTGGGGGGGACCGAGACACACAGACATAGAAAAAACTAGCGCTTCTGCCTCCGCGCCTAAATTTTCCCCGCTCATTTCCCCGGTTTATTCTCTGTCTAGTACCCGGGTACCTGTCGGTTTTCCGGCATGTGGCCGTACCCCTCCCCCCTGGTGCTGCTCCCCAACTAGCTCGACGCCGGGTACGGACATTGTTTTGTATCCGAAAAAAGCCCTCCGTACAGGGCTTTCCGGCGGCGGCTGATCCTGAGGATCACCGCCGCCTCATATAGCCGCTCCTCCGTCTGCGACTAGCCACCGGCATGTGCCATGTCTTGCCTCACCCCTCGGCAAGGTTCGACCGGCACAGGGCTGGTCGACGGCTAGCGAGCGCCCTTTCTTGGCGCTGCTTCCCGGCTGGCCACCACCAGCTCCAACACCCGCTTCCCACCGATGATCCGGCCGAACCCTCTTCGCCATCAAACGCTGCCGTAGTACTGGCCCCACCCCTCAAAGGAAGGCTGTATTTAGGAGTATCTGTACGCGAAAGAACATATCGGACGGGCCGAGCGGGGGATCTTGGCGCCGGTAGTGCACAGAAATTATTTTTTCAAAAGCCCTTTGTACATGGCTTTCCCGACAGCTGCTGACCCCACGGATCGAGCTATCGGCCCTCTTAGCCCCCTACCGTGCCAGGCTTGGCACGGCTACGGGGTTTCCAGCGCCCACCACGGGGAGGTGAGGGGATGCCGACGGGCATGCGAGCGCACCCCCCTCCGGGGCCGCCGCCGCTGCGCCGCCGGCGGGCGCCTCTCAGCGATACACGTATTCCCCCGCCCCTACAATCCCCACTTCCTTTAGGCCTGCTACGAGGCTTCTCTCGGAAGCCCCGAAGCACATTTGATACGATATCGACAGCCCCCTCTGTCAGTGCACCTCCCCACTATCTCCCTCATCCTAATACCTACCACACCTTGCTTATATTTTTTCTATCCCCCCTCCCCCACCCTCTCACACTCTCTCAGCCACCCCAAAACTTACCACCCCTTTTAAGTTCCGAACGACCACCCGTTCCAAGGAGCTTCTACCCGCCGACATGCGCAAGACCTCGACGAACGGACCCTCCGGAGCCTCACACCCTCGCCCTTCACAAGCCTCGGCCGGCAAGGCCCCTTATCATCATTAGTTCCCCACAAGACGGGCCTCGCGGCCCAAAGGTTAGACCCCACGACCCCCCCACCCCTCCCTACCTGACACCCGACAGCATATAGCAACTACTTCGCATTCGCTTCGGCCCTCACTCCCGGCCCACTTTACCTCAACGACATGTGGCGTCAAATTACAAAACTACCTCTTTGACTTAAATCTCGAATATGGCCTACCCATCCCCATTGGAAACCTAGACTCCTCCGCGGTACTCTCTTTCCAATGAGAACACTACCAAGACCTCTCAAACTTATACTGCATTGCTACCTCCCTATCTAAGCTCCACTCCGCAGCCTCTGCCTCATACATCGTAAACACCAATAACGAAGTTGATAACTTCCACCAACATGAGCTCTACCCTAGCCAATGGACTAACCTCTCTAACAGAGGCTCACCCCCTCACCATGGCACACCCAACCACTCCTTGATTGTCCTCACTTGGCAACACTCTCACTTCGGTCTCCTCCACCTCACCAACTCCTCAGCAACTTGGGTGGACTCCCTCCACCACCCTTCACCTCCTAATCTCCTCACTCGCTCCCTCGCCCTTCTCGCCTCTTGGAACCTTCCCCCCCCCCCCCCGCATGTCGGTGACCTACGCATACTTAACCCCCCTCGCCAAAATGACACATCCCACGCGTGGTCGTGCGGAACCCACGCCCTACTTCATACCTACATCATCACTACGGCACCCCCCGACCAAACCTATAACCCTCCTCCCTTCGACCCTCGCACTACTGTCTACTCCCTACACTCACTCATGTGGCACCACACCTTTCGCTCCACCCCCCTCCCGGTGGGACGCTCCCAACTGCTTACCGCCCTCAACTCCCCCCACCACTCCCCCCTACCTCTACTCCATCACCCCCCATCCCCCCCACCACCTACCCCGACCCTCCCCCACCCTCCTTCCCCTCCACCACTCCAACTGATCCTCCCCCACAACCGCGAAGCCCGCCCCCCCAAAGATCCTCCCAATCCCCCCGTCCCTCTCCCCTCACCCACCCTCCCACACCATCTCGCACAACCACTACATCTCATCAACCTCAACACCCGAGGCCTCAACACATCCATCATGGACGTAGAACACCTCACCACCACCCACCATCACGACGTCCTCATCCTCGCAGAAACCAACCATGCCACACATAAACCACGATGGCGACTCGCCCTACCCCAATACCTCCTCAAAAGCTCTCGACCATACCACTCAAATGTGCCCCTACCTAACGCAGGCGTTCTCTTTGCGGTCCGCCGGACCTCATTCCAATCCGCCATTGTTCTAACCCCACCCCCTCACCTCATTCCCCACATAGCTGGACTTATCTTAATCCCACACTTAGGCACCCCTTACCTCCTCCTCGAAGCCTACATGCCACAGCTCCACAGCACCCAACTGTCCCAAATATACGCAGAAGTCGCAGCATGGGGCCTCCGCCTAGCGGACGACTACCCGACCCAGTGCGTCCTATGGGGAGGTGACTTTCAAACGACCACCACACAAGGTACTGGCAATCCCGCCATCACCTCCTTACTCGAATCCCACCTCCGCCCACTCCACCCCCCCACCCCTACCTTCCCTCGTAGCGGTGGATGCCTTGACCACTGGCTCATACCTCCTCCCTCCCCCCTCGGCCTCAACCCCCCTCAATGCTCGGTTTTCACCTCACCCTCACACTTTACCGACCATTCGGCGGTCCACCTAGTAATTCATGCCCCCTCCTCTTTAATCGTTCGCCCCCCCTCGGCCCAAAACCTACCTCACACACACCACATCACAAGTAAACTCACCTTCATACTTCCGCTAAAACCGTACCACATACAAACATATCAAAATAGCACACCCTCCCTTCTCAACCAAACGGCCTCCTTCCACGCCGAAATTATTAATACACCCACCTCCACGGCCTCTCCCGACACCATCGACACCCTCCCCTCGAAATTCACCATACTTCTCTCCCAATATATGGGCCACGCGGCCACCATATGGCCCCTCCTATCCCCGAAGAAACCCCGCCCAACTTTCTCGTCCCTTGACCCCACCTGGCTAGATAAAAAAACACGCAAACTCATACCAAAACTTCGCCGATGTAGCACCAACAATGCCCCCCTACCCCTTGCCCAAACCCTCATGAATACAACCGACTATCTCTCCCCTACCGACATCCAACAACAATGCAAGGCACGTATACGCCACCTACAACGAACAACTACCACCACAGATATACTGAATAAAATTAAAACACGCGCTAATACTGCCTACGACGCATGCTCTAAATCCTTCCACCGCCGCTTGAAAATTAAAAGCGGCCTCCTCCCCCAGACCAACGCAACCTCGACTCTCCACCGCATTACCAAACCCGATAAAACCACCGCAACCTCTCCCTCCGCCGTCCTAGAAGCGGTACACTCTCACTTTACCACCGAACTCAGTCGCGCCACCCCACCCGACCTACCCGTCCTCCCTTGGGAACACCCAGACACCCCCGACAACTATGCCATCGAACCCCGCGGAGTCCCCTCTCTCACCCTTGCCGACATGATTACCCGCGATACATTCGATAAAACCCTCAACTCGCTAGGCACGTGCAAAGCCCCCGGCCCCGACGGTATCCCCAACACAATTCTCAAGTTCCTACCCCAAGAGACCCGCTCCGCCCTCTTCTCTCTCCTATCCCTCCTCGCCCGCAAATCCTACACCCCCCCTGAATGGTGCCACAGCACAACATTCCTGCTACATAAAAAAGGTGACCCCTCCCTCCTTGATAACTAGCGCCTCATCGCCCTCATAAAAACTTTTTAAGCTTTGGACCGCACTAATCAAAGACGCAGGCTCGAAACACGCCGAAACCCACGGCATTCTCACCGACCAACAAGACGGCTTTCGACAGCACCGCAGCATCCACGACGCCCTCTCCTCCATCATCATGACGATGGAGGACGCGAAACTCCACAAAAAGGACATCTACGTCATGCACGCGGACTTCAAGGGCGCCTTCAACGCAGCAGACCACCGCATCATGTTCAAACACATGAGACAACTCGGTATGCCCTCCACATTTGTAGATACATGCGAACACCTCTACGGAGTCTCATTACCCCATATGATCCCACCCCCTCTATCGACATAAATCGGGGTACCCTGCAGGGCGATACCCTCTCCCCCTTCCTATTTACCCTCTTCCTTGAACCTTTTCGCCGTTGGCTCACTGTGGGCAGCCGGAGCTATCGCCCAGGCCCCCCCCGCCACTAACGTTGACCCACAGAACCCACAGCCATATACCCCGGTCACGGATTCGCCGACGACCTCAGCCTCGCCACGGGCTGGACCCCAACATGGCCATCCAACTAAGGAAACTCTCCCTCTTCAGCGCTTACACAGGTATGACCGTCAACATCCGAAAATGCTGCATTACCGGAGCCCTTTGGCGTACAGGCAACGCCCTCTCCCTTGCCAACATCACACTCCTCGCATCCCGCCTCCAATCACAATTCATCACCATCAACTCCACCCCGGCCCCCATCCCCTCCATAGGCCCCTCGGACATATACCGCGTCCTAGAGGTCGAACTCAACACCTCTCTCACCTTCACCAAACATTGGCATGAACTGAGACGCACTACCACATCCCTTACCACCGCCCTCTCCACCTCCCTACTAACACAATCCCGCAGAATAAGAGTTATCCGCGGACTACTTATCGGCAAACACTTCACCCTCCAGCTCGGCCTCTTCAGCGACTCCGAATTGGACACCCTCGAAGGTCTAATCTGCCGAGCACTCCGCTCCACCGTCTCCTCGGTACGTAACCTCCCCCGCACCGCCCTCCACCGGCCCACTTCCGACCTCGGTTACGGCCTCCCCTCCCTCAAAGCCCACGCCGCACAACTCACTGTCTGCCACCTACACAAAATCGTGAACTCCCCTGGGTATAGAAGCCACATGGCCCGAGCACACATACGCACCATATCAACCACATACTCCCATTGGCCCACCGAGTCCATCATGTCACGCGGACTCTCCCCACCCACACTCAAATGCAGACTACGTGCCCAACGCGGCGTTGGCACTATGTTTCGCAACACTCCTCCACTCTCCCTCACTGACCCTATTGCTTCCACAATCCGCGCCCACTTCACCCGACAAGATAGCACCCTCCTCACCTCACTCAGAGACAGAGCCACACACATCACCGACCCTCACACATACAAACATGCATACTGCGAATTCTCCCCCCGCAAAACACACGCTTCCCTCCTCCCCCGTCTCACTCCCCTGTGGAAAAATAGTATCACCACGTGGCCACAAGTCCTCCTCCGAGCCACCTCATCCTCATTCATCCACAAATCTTGCAAATCAATCTCCACATTCGCGGGGTCCACCACCCCACTTTCAGTCCCCGTTCGCCTTCTCGCCGCAATCCTTACCGAACCCTCCGATACTATCCACAACCGCCTGCCCATCACGAGCCTTACCCCCAAACAAGCATCCCCCCCACCACTGTCCACCCTTTCTGGATTCCTCTCCTCTCCCCACACCTCCTCCGCTCCCCCCCCACCCTTTCATCCGGCATCCACAACTCCCACACCAAAACCCCCCCATCACGGCACCAACCACACACATAGACACCGAATATCTCACCCCCTCATACCACCATTACCCCCCATGCGACGTTACGCGCATCATTTCCAAACACAAGGACACCGAATACGGCCAAACACAATTCATGGTAGAATGGGCCCCGGAGCACATCACGGAATAAGACATACAACTCCAACTCGACGACGGCTTCCGCCTCATGTCCTCCACCCCCACATCGGTATGCCTTCCCACCCCCTCCCCCGCCGACTGCTCAAAATTGAAATTGAAATTGTTTACAACATGTACCGTATGCGCCAGTTTACACCATATACCGTACGCGCCGGTTGCTGTCTTTAGGCCCTCCCAACTATGCCATACAGGGAACTTACAAGTCAGGGCTAGACCGTTAACCACCTAAATCCAACCTCTTCAGGGACTTTCGGGGGTTTTACTCCTCCCCGGGGAGTGTGCAATGCGGATTGAGGGCAGCGTGCATTCATGGGCGTGCGAAGGTGCACGGTGTGGAGGCGCGGCGAGAGGGATAGCGGGATTTGATGAAGTATATGAGTAGGAGGTGATGAAGCCATTGGATAGTATGCGTGTGGAGTTGTGCAAGGATGCGAGACGTGTCGAGTCGAGCTTTAGAGATGAGTTTATCAGGGGGGTCAATGCGGGCGGTAAGTAGAGAGGTGAGACTTGCGATGGTGGATGAGTGCGGTGTACCCGTGCGGCTCATGACGATGGGGAGGATGTCGACCTCGGTGCCTGATCATTGGTTGCGGATGGCGTTTGCGAGGGGTGTGTATTTGGCTCGAATCAAATGGGCTATATGGGATAGGTTGTGCTTTGTGCAGTAATCCCATTCCCCTATCTGAATTTTCTTGATTGATGAGTATCGGCGGCGACAGTTTGTGTGGCCGACGAATCGAGGTTCGAGGAGGCGGATGAAATCGCGTTTGTGCGCCGGGGGTTGTAGCGCAGGGGGGAGAATCTCAGAGGGGGGATGGCGGGGCACGAGGTTAAGGAGTCGGGCGAGAGACCTTCGTCAGCAACAACAAGGCGGGTGGGCATGTGGGTGGGGTGAAGGGGGTGACAGTCAAGAGGGGTGTGGGTGGGTGTGGGGGAAGTGAATGATTTTATGGGTTTGTTACCGAAGTCTGCGGTGATGGTCTCCTAGCGACCTCCGTTGTGGCGTTCCCAGAGGGAGAGTAGGAGTTGCAACGCGCTCTTGTGTCGGTCTTGTCTTAGGCCTGACATGGTGGGGCAGTTACCGGACATGTGGCCAATGCTAGTGAATTGGCCACACATGGGGCAGCACAGAGTGGGGTTGTGTGTGAGGAGGCGGGTGTTGTGGACTCCCCACATGAAATCTTGCTTGTGGGTGAATTATATATTAGTGAGTGTTGTGTGCTTTTCGTGGAAAGAGAAGTCGGCGCCGTCCTCCGCGGCGCGGGCAAGGAAGACCCCGTGTTTGGATGTTTGCGAGAGGGTTGTATGCGTGTGTTTGGTATTGTAGGTGTGAGCGTCAGCTTTGAGGTTGGTGTATTTGTAGGGTATGGTTCCCCTAGGGTTTGTGGAATGAGGGTGTATGGCCAGGTCTAGTGTCCTATCGTGACCTCTGAGCCTGTGGTGTATGTAGTGTCGGGTGGGTAACCATCCGCGACTTGGTTAGCTAGAGTGTCTACGAGGTCGTTTCCGAGTGAGTGGTTGTGAGGTTTTATTTTGCCGAGGTGTGTACGGATGCCAGCGTTGCAGCGAGTATTGAGGGTGTGCGTGATGGAGAGGAGTGTGTCGCGGTGGATGTTGTGGCGGTAAGCGGATGGGCAGTTCGAGTAGCCTTGTATGAGGCGGAGGGAGCACGCACTGTTTGTAAGGAGGTGGGTGCGGGCTAGTTGGAGGCCTATGTCTATGCCAGCCAATTCAGCGCGATTTATTGTGTGCGAGGGAGGGGTAGAGGTCACCAAGATTTTGATGCGGGTGTCCGAGGCGGGGTGGGTGGCGGCTGCTCCTAGTGTCAAAGTTGAGGGGGAAATAAGGAATGCTTACACTCGGTGAGTGACACTGCATGTCATCTCACCCTCAGCAAGTGCCTAGCACTTGCCTATCACAGGACACGTATTCACCTTGCGGTGAGCACACGCCAACATATATTCTGAGCCTTTAGATGATATCTAACGCTCAGCAACTTGCCACTATGAACAACCTAATCCTCTATATTGTTGATTGGCTTATAAGCTTATTGTGTTGAGTCACAGCCGTACTATCACGATGCTACTCGACCAACATTGCTGTGTAGCAACTTGATTACCACACAAAACCATGTCTCGCAACACTCCCCCTTGCTACGCAGGCAATCCCATGATGGCATTGCACAACTTGCCATGCCTTGCACTCACTAATGGCTTGGTAAGCACATCAACAAGCATGTTCTCCGTCACACAATATTGCACCTCGATGTCTCCGCTCTCCACCTTCTCCCGACAGACGAAGTGGTACCTCACGTCCATGTGCTTGCTGCGTCCGGTCGTCATGCTATTCTTGCTGAGTGCAATACAACTCTGATTGTCCTCGTGAATTGTGATGGGAGATCCGGAGTCTTGGTGAAACTCGTGGAGTAGTTGCTTCAAAAACATTGCCTCCTGAGTGGCCGCAGTCAGCGCCATATACTCTGCCTCCGTTGTCGACAACGCCACAGTTTGTTGCCGCTGACTTTTCCAGCTCACCGCTGCACCGTTGGGCATGAACACATACCCCGTGCGAGAGCGCCGCTCGCCAATATCACTCGCGTAAACACATCCTACCGTCACTTAAGACAGTAAAACGATCCACAGTACTACTAAAGTACTACAAAATACCATATAACAAGGGGATGGGTCGGTAGCTCGAATGAGCAACGCCGATCGTCTTCGCTCTGGGCCTGGCCTCCCATTGAGCGCAAGACTGGTGACCAGGGCCGCTGAACAGCGCGCACCTATCACCTCTCCCCACCCGAGCCTAGCTCCAACTGGTCAGTGGATCCGTAGCGACACCAGACGGTACACACTCAAAGGCGCAGCTTCCAGGGATTTAAATTTCACACCCCCGACAGCTACCGCGCCAACCATTTCGAAAACCTCATCGGTACCCGTCAAAGTACTACAAAAACCTTGCGCTCCACATCGTTTACAAAAACACTTCTACCCGGCGGCCGGCGCACTCCATCGCGCCCCTCCGAGCGTCCGGACGTCCCTGTCCGCCGCCAACATCCACCAAACCCAGGTCCCATCAGACCTGGTCGCGTGCAGCCAACACGCGCACTACTCCTCTCGCCTACCTCGACAAGCTACACTCACTAAACATACCTCCTCTCCTCTACCGACACCCTGCTCGACTGCCATGTCCTCCCCAGTCAACCCCCCCCCCACCTACATGCAGGCGCTGGTGTGGGATCCCCCGCAGAATGGCCGCTTCACGGACATTCACCACCCCAGGAACTCACTCGCGGGTCACCCGCTGACCCCCTTCCTCTCCACCACCCAACTTCCCCGCCCCAAGCAGGTGCTAGGCACAGCCTCGGACCCTCTCCCGATCCATCGAGGACTCCAGGCCCCTCTGGTCCTCTCAGCCCCACAGTCAACCGGAACACTTGGAGTAGCCGACGACCTCTCCACTAGGATGATCGACTCTCTACTCCTCACAGGCCAGTACTCCACCACCCCCCCCCACCTCGCACGCTTCTGGCTCCATGGCATCTTCATGCCGGACCAGTCACACCCAGACCCGATCGCGTCCGCCTGCTCGATGGCTCGCCGCTGGCTTCTCGAGGGCGTCAACGGCCTCACCGACCTCCCCAACCGTGTTAAAAATATAATCGGACGGGAACTCGCCCACCAGACGCGCTGGTCTGCGAAACCCTCTCGCACCCCTCACCCCACTGCCACGAAATGCGACGATACCACTCCCCTCCCCGACGAGCTCCGCTCAGGCTTTTTGGAAATCGGCCTCGCTATCCCCACCTCCTGTATAGCGATCGGCCTCCTGTACCAGCTTACTTCACACCAACGTGAATTCAGCTCGGCCGGTCCCGTACCTCCTTCCACGACCTTCTCCCCTTCGGTCCTGAACATTCTAAGACAGCAGAAAATTCGCTTCCTCCGCGATGCCACAGCCCCCGCAGTTTCAGGACGCCGCGTGAAAATCCGCTCTCCCCTGTTCTCCGGTATCACCGGCCCAGAACTGATCGCCCTCCTTCAGGACCTTCTTATCTGCGACCTCGCCTCTGCACTAACCTCGACCAGCTCTGCCCTCTCGACCCACCCCCAATACTGCCTCGAAGACCTCCCTGAACAGGCCCAGTTCGTCCTCCAGTTCGCGGACGCCATTCAACCGCTCGACACACCAACCCCGATCGAAGCTGACCCGGCCGCATTTTGGGTAAATATCCTCCACCTCCCCGAGAACCCCATCCATTCACAATCAGGACCTGTATCCATCCCAATCCTTTCATATTCACCCCATGAACTCGTACCCCCTGATACCCACCTTCACAACATCACCATCACACCCCCTCCCGTCTCCGGCCTGGTCCCAGGACTACCCTGGTCAGACACCTGCCTCACCACAGTACTTATCCAATCCCGCCACCCCCTCTCACTCCCCTGCATCAAACCCAACGGCACTATTCCCTCCTCCCACTGGCTCCACACCCTATTATACCAGACAGCCAACGAACACCTCACACACACCAACACCACACACTTCCACCCCACCCCACTCCCCACTTTCCCCACTACCTACACATCCCTACGCAAGTTCCCCGACGGCTCATACTTTCGGTCCCACCCCTCCAATTCCTCCAACATCACCACCAGCATCCAAGTTTCCCTCAACCCAGACATGTACTGCATCATCATCTCCACCAATGGCACCATCACCATTCCTCTGAAACACACATACACACACAGAGGCACCCTCACCAACTCCACCTGCACCCTCACCATCACCCCCCACCACTACTCAGCCTTCGGGAAAGCCCGACTCACGGACCCCATTTTCACCACCTCCCCCTCCCCCCACCCCCTCAACATCACCAAAAGATACACCCTCCACCGCAATACCCCTGGCCTCCTCAGTCAATGGTTCCAACACCTCACAGATACCCACACCCCCAATCAATGGCACTTGGACCCTGAAACCTTCCACCAACAGGACACAGAGGACACCCCCCTCGACCTCTCTTCCCTCCCTGACATCCAACTCTCCACCACTCCGGCCCTCTCACCCCACAACACCCGGCCCACACCCCAACCCACATCATCACATCCCATCTCCAACTCCTCCTACCATGCCCACCCCTCCCCCAACCCAACCCCCCCCTCGCGCCCACAGCTCACTCTCCACCCCACCCCCCTCCCCATCATCACTGAAGACTCCTCCGAGCCCATGGACTCCTCCACCTCCCCACCCCACCCTCCCCCCCAACAGCAGCTACCCCCCCACCTCCCCACCCCACCCCCACCTACCCATCATCTGACCCCACCACCTACCCTTCCCCCCCAAACTACCCCCCCCCCAGCAGAGCAGCCCCCCTCCACTACCTCCCCCCCCCGCCCTCGCCCACCCACTGACCATTCCCTCAAGCCAGCCTCCCCCGCCGGGATTCACAAACCCTCAAAACCCCCCCGCAAGCTCCGTTCTCCTTCCCCCTCAGCGCGCGCCCCCCCGCACCCGTCTCTTCCACCC